>CAXITT010001031.1:134386-181831 GCA_964033795.1 Lymnaea stagnalis
CCCCCCCCCCCCCCCCGATCCCTTTTAACGAACAAACCCCTCCAAAAAACAACAAAAAAAACAAAAAACCTAGCTTATTGCTGCTGAGATCCACTTTCGTCTCAGTGCTATTTTATTGACATGACGCCCGGTTAGTGGAAGACGCCATATTCGCCTCTCATATATAAACTCTAAGTTGGTATGATAAACCTCAGTGAACTTAAGTGCCTCTTACTACCTGGATTGTTAATAAACCTTTTCATCGCCGTGAGAGCATTTCTCAAATAATTTCTTGTAAACCAATAATTGTATACACAGACATAATTTCTAAACTAAATTTTCTTATAAAACAATGACATTTCTTTTTTTTTTTTTTAAATATTTGTTTTAAAAATTGTATTAAATAACAGATTAATTTGCTTTTAAAAAAAAGTTTTAAACAATAAATCAATCAACATTTTTTGTTTAAAACCTTTCTTATAAGAGCACATTTCTTATAAGAGCACATTTCTTATTTACACTATTCAGAGATCTACGAGGAGCAGTTTTATTTATAGCAGTCCCATAACGACCTGACGCTTTTCAAATCATAATGTGACGCGCCATTGTTTTCTCTACGTCCCGCCCCCGGACAGCACTAAAGACAGCGGACTAGATAAGGTGGGCTGTGCTCAGTTTTCTCTCTCTTTCTTCTGCAGTCTTAGTTTGGTTTCTGGAATGGAGCAGCAGGTTTATATTTAGAGCACGCAATCATGCTTCCAACTTAATGATGTGTTCGCTGTAATCTATGAATTCCGAATGTATTCTGATTTTGAAAATCTGGGAGAATGGTTTTGTGGAAGCGGCGTGTTGATCGGGACACTGCTGGTCTAGTCCGGAGTCGATGGTTCGCAAGGAGGTTTGATGCCTTAGAGAGGAGAGTTTTTTTTTTGAAAATGACGATTCGCCTACCACAAATTCTCGGAGGAGTTAAAGTCAATATTTTATAACATTGCATTATATGTTTTTAGACACAAACAAAACCTGCAATGAATCGAAGACAAGGTAATTATCATCGTTACGAAGACAATGTAAATTATTATATTTATGAACACAAGGTCATTATCACCTTTATGAAGACAAGGGTATTATGATCTTTATGAAGACAAGGTAATTATTATCTTTATGAAGACAAGGTAATTATTATCTTTATGCAGACAATGTAATTATTATCTTTATGGAGACAAGGTAATTATTATCTTTATGAAGACAATATAATTATTATATTTATGAAAACAAGATAATTATTATCTTAATGAATACAATTTAAAATTGTATCTTTTTGAAGAATTTCTGAAGGTGCAGGCCCGCACCTAGGAAATTCGGGGCCCCGGGCAGCTGTCAGAGTTTGGGCCCCCTTTCGTGTTTCAAACATGTTCGTATATTTTAAAACTCGAAAAAGGGCCGGCCCCTATCTAGCTCGGGTCCCTGACTAATGCCGCGTCTGCCCCCCCTCCCCCCACTGCGAGTCTGGAAGGTGCATGGGCAGAGCTTAAAAGTATTTAAACCAAATGACATTGCCATACTACTATTGTTGTTATTTGAGGTGTTGAAGGTCTTGGTTTAGCTGACATTGTTTGAGTTCATTACTCAGCACAGTCTCCGTATTGCCATACTACTATTGTTGTTATTTGAGGTGTTGAAGGTCTTGGTTTAGCTGACATTGTTTGAGTTCATTACTCAGCACAGTCTCCGTATTGCCATACTGCTATTGTTGTTATTTGAGGTGTTGAAGGTCTTGGTTTAGCTGACATTGTTTGAGTTCATTACTCAGCACAGTCTCCGTATTGCCATACTGCTATTGTTGTTATTTGAGGTGTTGAAGGTCTTGGTTTCGCTGACATTGTTTGAGTTCATTACTCAGCACAGTCTCCGTATTGCCATACTGCTATTGTTGTTATTTGAGGTGTTGAAGGTCTTGGTTTCGCTGACATTGTTTGAGTTCATTACTCAGCACAGTCTCCGTATTGCCATACTGCTATTGTTGTTATTTGAGGTGTTGAAGGTCTTGGTTTCGCTGACATTGTTTGAGTTCATTACTCAGCACAGTCTCCGTATTGCCATACTGCTATTGTTGTTATTTGAGGTGTTGAAGGTCTTGGTTTCGCTGACATTGTTTGAGTTCATTACTCAGCACAGTCTCCGTATTGCCATACTGCTATTGTTGTTATTTGAGGTGTTGAAGGTCTTGGTTTCGCTGACATTGTTTGAGTTCATTACTCAGCACAGTCTCCGTATTGCCATACTGCTATTGTTGTTATTTGAGGTGTTGAAGGTCTTGGTTTCGCTGACATTGTTTGAGTTCATTACTCAGCACAGTCTCCGTATTGCCATACTGCTATTGTTGTTATTTGAGGTGTTGAAGGTCTTGGTTTCGCTGACATTGTTTGAGTTCATTACTCAGCACAGTCTCCGTATTGCCATACTGCTATTGTTGTTATTTGAGGTGTTGAAGGTCTTGGTTTCGCTGACATTGTTTGAGTTCATTACTCAGCACAGTCTCCGTATTGCCATACTGCTATTGTTGTTATTTGAGGTGTTGAAGGTCTTGGTTTCGCTGACATTGTTTGAGTTCATTACTCAGCACAGTCTCCGTATTGCCATACTGCTATTGTTGTTATTTGAGGTGTTGAAGGTCTTGGTTTCGCTGACATTGTTTGAGTTCATTACTCAGCACAGTCTCCGTATTGCCATACTGCTATTGTTGTTATTTGAGGTGTTGAAGGTCTTGGTTTCGCTGACATTGTTTGAGTTCATTACTCAGCACAGTCTCCGTATTGCCATACTGCTATTGTTGTTATTTGAGGTGTTGAAGGTCTTGGTTTCGCTGACATTGTTTGAGTTCATTACTCAGCACAGTCTCCGTATTGCCATACTGCTATTGTTGTTATTTGAGGTGTTGAAGGTCTTGGTTTCGCTGACATTGTTTGAGTTCATTACTCAGCACAGTCTCCGTATTGCCATACTGCTATTGTTGTTATTTGAGGTGTTGAAGGTCTTGGTTTCGCTGACATTGTTTGAGTTCATTACTCAGCACAGTCTCCGTATTGCCATACTGCTATTGTTGTTATTTGAGGTGTTGAAGGTCTTGGTTTCGCTGACATTGTTTGAGTTCATTACTCAGCACAGTCTCCGTATTGCCATACTGCTATTGTTGTTATTTGAGGTGTTGAAGGTCTTGGTTTCGCTGACATTGTTTGAGTTCATTACTCAGCACAGTCTCCGTATTGCCATACTGCTATTGTTGTTATTTGAGGTGTTGAAGGTCTTGGTTTCGCTGACATTGTTTGAGTTCATTACTCAGCACAGTCTCCGTATTGCCATACTGCTATTGTTGTTATTTGAGGTGTTGAAGGTCTTGGTTTCGCTGACATTGTTTGAGTTCATTACTCAGCACAGTCTCCGTATTGCCATACTGCTATTGTTGTTATTTGAGGTGTTGAAGGTCTTGGTTTCGCTGACATTGTTTGAGTTCATTACTCAGCACAGTCTCCGTATTGCCATACTGCTATTGTTGTTATTTGAGGTGTTGAAGGTCTTGGTTTCGCTGACATTGTTTGAGTTCATTACTCAGCACAGTCTCCGTATTGCCATACTGCTATTGTTGTTATTTGAGGTGTTGAAGGTCTTGGTTTCGCTGACATTGTTTGAGTTCATTACTCAGCACAGTCTCCGTATTGCCATACTGCTATTGTTGTTATTTGAGGTGTTGAAGGTCTTGGTTTCGCTGACATTGTTTGAGTTCATTACTCAGCACAGTCTCCGTATTGCCATACTGCTATTGTTGTTATTTGAGGTGTTGAAGGTCTTGGTTTCGCTGACATTGTTTGAGTTCATTACTCAGCACAGTCTCCGTATTGCCATACTGCTATTGTTGTTATTTGAGGTGTTGAAGGTCTTGGTTTCGCTGACATTGTTTGAGTTCATTACTCAGCACAGTCTCCGTATTGCCATACTGCTATTGTTGTTATTTGAGGTGTTGAAGGTCTTGGTTTCGCTGACATTGTTTGAGTTCATTACTCAGCACAGTCTCCGTATTGCCATACTGCTATTGTTGTTATTTGAGGTGTTGAAGGTCTTGGTTTCGCTGACATTGTTTGAGTTCATTACTCAGCACAGTCTCCGTATTGCCATACTGCTATTGTTGTTATTTGAGGTGTTGAAGGTCTTGGTTTAGCTGACATTGTTTGAGTTCATTACTCAGCACAGTCTGCGTCCCTTCCACTGTCAGTAACGTAAACATGATTTTAAAAGACGAAACAAAATATTAGTAATAGCACAATGAAGAGTGTATTCTTTTTGTTGTTGTAAGCTTCCATTTTCTTGTTTTTCTATATATTAAGGGCCGAGATCAATTTATTGATCATTGTGGCTCATATGCATATAGAGGGGATTTGCAGTGCTTCTGTGCATGGTGTTGAAGAGGATATTTCACTGGTGGCAAGGGCAACTCCAGCGAGCGTAACATGAACTGGGGGGTTGGAAGGCCTGAGGCAATCATTTATTTTAACCATTTTGTTTTTCGTATGGCTGGGAAAGCTCTTTAAGTTATTTCGTTTAACATGACTTGTTGTTGTTGTTTTTTTAAAATTATTTTTATTATTATTATGTTGTCTCCTTAGAACTGCAGTGACACTATAGTGCTTTTGGAGAAGATAGGAAAAATTGTACGGAATGGGGATCAAACCGACATTTGCATTTCCAGTTCTTGTTCGCGCCCGAATTTAGCAGTGTCAAGAAGTGTCCTTACTTTTGCGAATGATGCTATACGATTGTAATGATGCATATTTAGAGATAAGAAGACAAGAACGTAAAAACGCGAACCGCCAGGTCTCAAACAGTCAAACAGTTTTGTCACAATTATCCTTTAAATTAAAAAAAAAAATAATAAAATAAAAATAGTTAAAAAAATTAAAAATATAAACACCAACCCCACCCCCCCCCCCCCCAAAAAAAAAATTTAAAAAATTTAAAAAATAACAACACAACAATAAACCAACCAATCATTGTCACACAAAACCAGGTAGTTTCCCCGGGCTCACCTACCACACATGATGCACTTCACATTCTATGACGCTAACGAAGCATTCTTTTAATTTAAAAAAAAAAGAAAAAAAGAAAAGAATGTCATTTCATGTCACCGTCTCAATGAAAAGATTTCCCCAGGAATGTACAAGAGAGGATCCGCCTTTGCCGAAGGTCATCGTCCCTCGGTGACATGGAGCATACGAACTCGAGGCAGCATCGGAGAGGACGGGAGGACGAGACAGGAGGACGGAGGGAAGAGGGATGAGAAGCAAGGGGGCAAGGATGCGCTAGGGAACGAGATCGGCCTCCTGTACGGGGGATCTTTGGTGATGAATGCAATCATAGGTCAGTAGGTCGCTGACGTAATGGGCTGTGTGCAATCATAGGTCAGTAGGTCGTTTATGTAGTGGGCTGTGTGCAATCATAGGTCAGAAGGTCGTTTATGTAACGGGCTGTGTGCAATCATAGGTCATTAGGCCATTTATGTAATGGGCTTTGCGCAATCATATGTCAGTAGGTCGTTTATGTAATGGGCTGTGTGCAATCATAGGTCAGTAGGTCGTTTATGGAATGGGCTGTGTGCATCATAGGTCAGTAGGTCGTTTATGTAATGAACTGTGCTCTATCAGAGGTCAAGGGGGTGTGACTTATATAATGGGTTGAATGCGATCGCAGGTCAGCAGGTCATTGATGATTTCATGATGATTCCAAACATAGCCCAAAAAGGACAGGCGGGTGGATGTAATGATTCCAAACATAGCTCAAAAAGGACAGGCGGGTGGATGTAATGATTCCGAACATAGCTCAAAAAGGACAGGCGGGTGGATGTAATGATTCCAAACATAGCCCAAAAAGGACAGGCGGGTGGATGTAATGGTTCCAAACATAGCCCAAAAAGGACAGGCGGGTGGATGTAATGGTTCCAAACATAGCCCAAAAAGGACAGGAGGGTGGATGTAATGATTCCAAACATAGCTCAAAAAGGACAGGCGGGTGGATGTAATGGTTCCAAACATAGCCCAAAAAGGACAGGCGGGTGGATGTAATGATTCCAAACATAGCTCAAAAAGGACAGGCGGGTGGATGTAATGATTCCAAACATAGCTCAAAAAGGACAGGCGGGTGGATGTAATGGTTCCAAACATAGCCCAAAAAGGACAGGAGGGTGGATGTAATGGTTCCAAACATAGCCCAAAAAGGACAGGAGGGTGGATGTAATGGTTCCAAACATAGCCCAAAAAGGACAGGCGGGTGGATGTAATGGTTGCGATTACAAGTCTTTTGATTATGTATATGTTTATGTCAAATCCAATATTACGACAATACGTTGTTTTTTTTGATGCCATTGTATGGAATCATGGTTCTATATGTCATCTGTGGGCATGGGTCTATATGTCATCTGTGAGCATGGGTCTATATGTCCTTTGTGGGCATGGGTCTAAATGTTGTTATCTGTGGGCAGGGGTCTATATGTCATCTGTGGGCGCGGGTCTATATGCAATATGTGGACATGGGTCTATATGTCATCTATGGGCATGATTCTAAATGTTGTCATCTGTGGACATGGCTCTATATGTCATCTGTGGACATGGGTCTATATGTCACCTGTGGGCGGGGTCTAAATGTCATCTGTGGGCAAGGGTTTATATGTCATCTGTGAGAAGGAGCCTATATGTCACCTGTGGGCATGGGACTATAACTCATATGTGGGCATGGTTCTATATGTCATCTTTGGGCAGGGGTCTATATGTAATATGTGGGCATTGGTCTATATATAATCTGTGGGCAGGGGTCTATATGTCATATGTGGATAGGGATCTATATGTCATCTGTGGGCGTGGCTCAGTATGCCATCTGTGGGCATGAGTATATATGTCATCTGTGGGCTTCCAATCGATTTGTTAGTTCACTAAGGTAATTTTTTCTCTTAGGAAAAATTGCGTAGTTAAAATTCTTTATGTGTCTTTGATGTAGGACTTTTAAAAGTCATTACCTACATTTGTATGTGATATGCGCAATTATGAGTCAAGCGTTTATAGGCGTGTGCGATTTAAGCATTTAAAAACCATTACATTTATATTTATAATTTTTATTCAAATGCAGCCACTGTTTGTCCCATGCACCCATTGTTTGTCCCATGCAGCTATTGCTCGTCCGATGCAGCCATTGTTTGTCCCATGCAGCCATTGTTTGTCCCATGCAGCTATTGTTTGTCCCATGCAGCCATGGTTTGTCACATGCAACCATTGTTTGTCCCATGTAGTCATTGTTTTTCCCATGCAGCTATTGTTTGTCCCATGGAGTCACTGTTTGTCACATGCAGCCATTGTTTGTCCCGTGCAGCTATTGTTTGTCCCATGGAGTCACTGTTTGTCAAATGCAGCCATTGTTTGTCCCGTGCAGCTATTGTTTGTCCCATGGAGTCACTGTTTGTCACATGCAGCCATTGTTTGTCCCGTGCAGCCATGGTTTGTCCCGTGCAACCATTGTTTAACTCCTATGTTTCAGGTCCTGGGATCTTCGGTACGCCAAAAGGGGTGCTGGCAGGTGTTGGGTCAGTGGGGATGAGTCTGGTGATGTGGACATTTGCTGGGGTGTTCAGCATGTGTGGTAGGTACCTAGAGAGGTGGCGAGGGCGTTGAGGTTATTGATAAAAACAACGACTAAGCTACCTCTCTTTAAACTGTCAGCTAAAGAATTAATCCTACAATAGTCCTACCTTTATAATATTTTTTCGAAAATTCTCAGTGTAAGCATATTTTCTGCACTGTATCTAGTATTTACACATTATTTCGATTATGTTTTGTAGAATAGTAAAGTAGAGCGTCGATTTTACGAATTCTGATTACCCGGAAGTTGATTACCCGGAAGTTGATTATCCGAATGACCATTATTTTATTCGTATTATAATCGCTCGCATATTGAATTATAATTATATTTAGCATAGAAATTATACCAAAAAAAAATGCAGTCTTCGTGTCTTAATAAAGAAAAAGAACAATGTGTTCGCATGCGCCTTCTGCTAATCAGCAAATAAATCACGAGAACGGCATTAAAAAAGTTACTTTCATTTTGAGACTGGCATTTATAAGGAGTGATTGCCCCTGAAAGATTATCAATGTTTGGAAAAGGTGCACTAAGAAAGCTTTGCTGATGTCCCCATTTTACCCCATCGTAGTTATTACCTATTTCTCGTTGCGCCTAAATGTGTCTCATTTTAATGTGTCTGGAGCTGTGTCTCTGGCCGTGCCTCGTTGTGTCTCATTGTGCCTTAACATCCCCCCACAGCCGCCCTGTGTTTCGCCGAGCTCAGGGAGTCGGTGAAGAGGGAAGGGGTGGAGTACGCCTACATCACAGAAGCCTTCGGCCCCCTGGCTGGATACGTCTACTCCTGGATGAGGATAGGTTCGTGGATTAACTATTCAAAACTAGGTCTATGAATTTATTACAACAAGTAAGATTCAACGCTTAAAAAAGTTCGAGGATGCCGCGAATAGACTAAAAAAGCGAATGTATTTTTAACACAATTGGTTAGTATGATGTTCACTGAATATTCTGCAAGTTATTTTTTTTTAATGTATCCGCTTTTCTCTACCATTACCGTAAAACCCTGTATATGATCACTGACTATTACAAGTGGTAGCTTAAATATTGGGGAAGCATTTATGGCATTAAAAGATGTTGATTTTTATCATTGACATGGTTTTTGTCATGGTATTTATAATTTGGGGGTGGGGGAGGGGGGATATGTGCAGAAAATTAGTTTCAAATGCGGAAAATCCAAGCGTTGTTAGCTGAAAAGAAATAGCTTTATAAATGAATTCTCTTATTTAATTTCATAGTTAAATGCAACTTTTTACTTCAACTTTATTTTAAAACTGCTGGTGAGTAGACTGGTCTTTCTGTCCCTAAATACATAACCCTTGTATTGTGTCAATGGCCTCCAGTGGCAACACTTAAATATATGGTATTATCTGTGTCAATGGCCTCCAGTGGCAACACTTAAATATATGGTATTATCTGTGTCAATGGCCTCCAGTGGCAAAACTTAAATATATGGTATTATCTGTGTCAATGGCCTCCAGTGGCAACACTTAAATATATGGTATTATCTGTGTCAATTTGAGTTCCTTATGAGAATGTGGCCGTTGTCAAGCATAACTGCTCCCCACCCCCACCAGATTTTCTTGTCTACGAGTCTTGTCCATTAAAACATTGTTCATATCTTGATTGCACCACCATAACGAGGTTATAGCACCCCCCCCGGGCTAACGACCTAACCCCCCCCCCCCTTTCGGTCCCACAGACAAAATCAACGCCATTGAACAATTCTCACCCGCCTAATGGTGGATATTTAAAGTATCGTGTTGCTGTTTTCATTGTGCTCAAAAGTAACACTCAAGCTTTATAGGACGACGGTGCCAGATTTTTTAAACCTTTAATGTGAAAGTCGAAGCAGCGGTGAGAAAAACTCACACGCCAAACGGGACGAATTGGTGCAGGGGAATTAAACGGTTTTGTTGAAATAGGGCTTGTCATTTAATGGCGGAAATCTATTAATAGAACTGATGTCACCATTACTGATCATCCGGGTACTCAGCGCGGACAAAATGTCAACACTGTTCAGTATTACTATGTTAGCGAAGTGTCCCTGAAACTTGTTTACAACTCTATTTTACGAAATATTTTACACATTTTTTTTTTACTTCTGTTTTCTGAAATGCGACTTCATTGCGTGAACGTCATATGTAACAGTAACTCTAGATACAAGGATCGCCCGAACGATATGCTGAAACACACTATAAGCTGCCATGTTTTAAGCAATATTTGTCCGCGGACCTTCTAAAAATAGTACGCTATGACGTTTTCCGGTCTTAGAAATGACAAAGCCTATTGTGGCAACGTCATATCCGGTGCAGTGCGAGGGAAATTGAGGTCAAGATCATTGCAAAATTACATAGTGAATAACTGCTTGCCTAAGGGGGTACCAGATTATAATGATTAGAGGACATCCATACATGACACAAGACACGTGAGGGGGGGGGGGTTGGCAATGGGTGGTCACGAGTTGGTTACGATGTGTATCAATGAGGGGAAGGGGGCATTTGGGAAAAAATTGTAACGATCGGGTAGAGGGCGTAGACAAAATCGTCCAATAATAGCGTGAATTCAAGGCCCTTGATACGAAACCCCTTTTACAAATATAGATTTATGATAACGGATTATATAACAGGGTCACTGGTATGATTACCGGACATATGAGACATTTCCAGAACCATCGATACAATTACAGACTATTTACCACAGTTTGACCAAACAAGATCCTAATTTACATTTAAAAAGTTCAATAATTTGACCAGACCCAAAGGTCAAAGGCCCCAGCTTTCCCACATTACATTTCTCAGTTTTGGTTCTTCCTCTGCAGCGGCGGCTGAGCCGTGTGCCACAGCCGTGTTCGCCCTGGCCTTCACGGATTACGTCACAGATGCCATCTACGATGATTGTGGACCACCGGAGACGTTTGTGGTCATCGTGGCCTCCATGGCAGTATGTAAGTCACATTTAGACCAGACAGGGTTGATATCTGGGGCCTCATTGGCAGTATGTAAGTCATATTTTGTCAAGACAGGGTTGATATCAGGGGACATATTGGCAGTACGTAAGTTATATTTAGTCAAGACAGGGTTGACATCTGGGGCCTCAATGGCCAGTATGTCACACCAAGGCTAGACAGGGTGGACATCTGGGGCCTCAATGGCAGTATGTCACACCAAGGCTAGACAGGGTGGACATCTGGGGCCTCAATGGCAGTATGTCACACCAAGGCTAGACAGGGTGGACATCTGGGGGACTGTTAGTCACATTTTGCCAGGCAGTGTGGATATTTGTGGTCTCCATGTCAGTATGCTGGTCATTCTTAGGCCATGTAGATTTGACAGTAGAATATATACATGTATGAACGAACACTATTTTTATATTGTCAAAATAAGTAGGCATGGGCTTCCCAAGGCGCATTTGCCAGGACCTGGCTGCCGCGATTAGACTACCAAGGGAAACAAATCTTTAGCACGATGTTCACTGAATGTTCAGCAAATGAATTTGTTTTAAATATTAAAAAAAATTGTTTTTCTCCCCACTACCTTAAAAGCCTGTTTGTGAGTACTATTTATTTCAGATGGCAGCCTAAATATCGTTGAGATATTAAAGACCCACCAGTTTGAAGATGCTGCTTTTTATCTTTGTTATTGTTTTGTCGTGTTATTTTTAATAGGGGGGGGGACATGCGTTCATGAAGTGACAACTGAGCTACACATAACTTTGAAACATAGCATTAAAAACTTCACATCAAATAACAAATTACTGAAGTTTTAATTTTAACAACCTTCTTAAAAACGGTCCAATACGCTACGGATCTTGTTTGGAACTATGGGGTCACCTTTATTTTCACGTTTTTGTAGTTAGTTGATAATAGTTGGGGGGGGGGGAGGGGTGCTCTATTCAGTGACGTAGCTAGGGTAAATGCTGCCCGAGGCGGATATCCTCCTTTCTACGCCACTGGCTCTATTGCGTGTCACGGGTCTCTGACCCCCGTCCAGCGTACCTGGGGTAGCATAGCTGCCTAAAGGTGCATCCATGACAGTCGGAAACGACAAAGGCTCTTGTCACGCGACTGACGACCGCTGCGCCCCCCCCCCCCCCCCCCTACTTTGTGTTTTCGGTCGGGCTGTATCTACGCCGGTGTCAGCATTGTTCGACACAGGACTTCGCGCCTACAAATACGTCACTGGAGGTTATCTTGTCTCCATTATTTGTAGACCGGTATTATTTTATGTTCATTTTTTTGGACGGGAAACTTTCAGCGTGTCAGTTGTCCTGTCACAGTGCACACACACACACAAGCACACACACACGCACGCACACACTAAGTTATCGTCGCTGGTGAAATAGGATGAATATTATCTCAAAAGAACAAAGACATCATATTATGGTGTTTGCTCTATTTTTTTTAAAAAGGCCACGGGAAGCCTTTCAAAATAGTGCACAGCTCCATGACACTGAACAAACACAATACAAAAGTTTAACTTTTTCAACTCTTTTCTTTGTGCCCTTATCAAAGTGACGTAGATCTGCGACAATCTTGATCGCAAACACCCAACTCATGCTGCAAATAATAATTATTTTTTTTTTAAAATTCGTCGCAAAATAACTTTAAAAAAACAACAACAAAAAAAAAACAATTGGAAAGCGCCCCTGATTATATCAGGTATCCTCTGTGGAAGCAATCTTTATTCCAAATTATCGTTACTAAATAACTACCGCTGAGGGCAGCTAATCTAACCACGGGCGCTTCCAAGTTTTGACATTATACTCGTCATGAAGGGGAGAGAATTGGTGTGAGGGTGGGGGGGGGGGGAACAAGATCCTTGAGAGAATAGATTTCTGCCCGTCATAAGAAATGTTGAAAACTTAAATAATTAAGTAACAATTGTTTGCTGGCTTGGATCTCGTTTATTCTTGTTGCAAACATACCTACTTGCTCCTTCCCCTTGATCAGTTAATTTTCATTCCTATCGTATTGACCTGTCATATTGACCTAATGTACTGGCCTGTCATATTGGCCTGTCGTACTGACCTTTCGTACTAAACTGCCATATTGACCTTTCGTATTGACCTTTCGCCCTAACCTGTCTTAATGACCTGTGATACTGACCCGTCGTGCTGACTTGTCGGAGTGACCTGTTGTGTGAGCTGTGGCACTGACCTGTTGTAAAGAACTGAACCTAACCACGTTGTGATGTGCTTTTTTTTAAAAATATAATCATGCTGTGATCAACGTGGTTCATTTCAACACTCAAAGCTGACCTTTTTTCTTTCCATCCAAGTGTCCATGGCACTGGTGAATGTTATGTCCACCAAACTGTCCGAACGTCTTCAAATGCTGGCCACAGTTGGGAAGATCGCCGCACTCTCCGTGGTCATCGGGATGGGGATCAAGAGAATGGTGGAAGGTCAGTAGGTTGTGGATAAGAGATGAAGTGATGGTTCACTGTGTCATAGGCAGTGTTGATTAAAGTTCAGCAAAATCAGCCAGTAGTGATCAGAGCGTAAGCAATAAATAATAAATAAAAAACATTTGTTAACATACCTGAATGGCAATTCACTTGAACATATCTTGAATAATCTGTACCCAAAAATATATTAAAATACAGAGTTTTAATTTTAAGAAAATCTCATCTGATTGAAAAAGACCCCTAGGTAAGGGATGCACTAGAGTTTAGCGAGGATGAAAAAGGGTGTATGGGGGGGGGGCAATGTGAAACAAGTTCACGGGGGTTTAAATGTTTAAAAATAATATAAACTGAGTGAATCTCCGGGGGGATGGGACTCGCAAACCTTGGATGGCAACTCATCTAAGAGAAGGAAACGCTGAATTCAAACCCGGAGATGGAGTCCCCTAGGCGGATACATTGGTACAATGAAAGATTCCGACAACTCCTGCGACGCCACTGGTGCCGACCTGATTCATGCACATTTGATGTTCCCTTGGGTTATCCGGGTGCGTGGAGAAAGGCGATTTGCAGTTCAGGGAACTAACTTATACTCCTTTAAAAAAAAATATAGCCCCAGGCCTTGTGAATTTCGTCCTGCGAGGTCTACACCATTGCCACATCGGGACGGACGGATGCCAGTTTAAAAAAATAATTAAAAAATCAGACATATTTTGCGATTGTTTCATTGTCATGGTACGTTTTGAGATGATGAAAAAGTGCGGACATTTCTGTACCAACTAACCTTTTTCCAAAACAAACAACAACAACAAAAAAAACGCATAGAATTCCATGATAGCTACGGGCTGCTTGGTCCAATTATACATATGTATATGTTAAGGCCAACCTTTACTTTCACCGTGATATCATAAGTTATATCCAACAGGAAAAGTTAAGGTGATAGACGAAGGGATGGCAGGATCAACCTGGTCTCCAACTCATCTCGCCTTCGCCTGCTACAACGGTCTGTGGGCTTACGGAGGCTGGTATGTTTGTGGTTTGGCATTGAGGAGGCTGGTATGTTTGTGGTTTGGCATTGAGGAGGCTGGTATGTTTGTGGTTTGGTATTAAGGAGGCTGGTATGTTTGTGGTTTGGCATTAAGGAGGCTGGTATGTTTGTGGTTTGGCATTGAGGAGGCTGGTATGTTTGTGGTTTGGCATTGAGGAGGCTGGTATGTTTGTGGTTTGGCATTAAGGAGGCTGGTATGTTTGTGGTTTGGCATTAAGGAGGCTGGTATGTTTGTGGTTTGGCATTAAGGAGGCTGGTATGTTTGTGGTTTGGCATTAAGGAGGCTGGTATGTTTGTGGTTTGGCATTAAGGAGGCTGGTATGTTTGTGGTTTGGCATTAAGGAGGCTGGTATGTTTGTGGTTTGGCATTAAGGAGGCTGGTATGTTTGTGGTTTGGCATTAAGGAGGCTGGTATGTTTGTGGTTTGGCATTAAGGAGGCTGGTATGTTTGTGGTTTGGCATTAAGGAGGCTGGTATGTTTGTGGTTTGGCATTAAGGAGGCTGGTATTTTTGTGGTTTGGCATTAAGGAGGCTGGTATGTTTGTGGTTTGGCATTAAGGAGGCTGGTATGTGTATTGGGTAGAATTATGGAGGCTTGCACTTTTAAGTGGTCGAATTACAGTGGTTGTTATGTTTGTAGACGTGGCATTTAGAAAATTGTTAGGTTGGGTTAACGACAGCTCCTGGCAGTTTGGGTGAGTTTAACTTCGTAAAGGTTGTAGTTTGGATGTGTTTAACTTCGTAAAGGTTGTAGTTTGGTTGTGTTTAACTTTGTAAAGGTTGTATTTTGGGTGTGTTTAACTTCGTAAAGGTTGTAGTTTGGGTGTGTTTAACTTCGTAAAGGTTGCAGTTTGGATGGGTTTAACTTTGTAAAGGTTGTAGTTTGGTTGTCTGGAATAACGGAGAGCTCTGTGTTGTAGGAAAGGGGCTTCTATGGATACCTTGGTCCTAAAGCACGCACCGCCTCGATGTATTACTTAACTATAACGAAATGGATTACATCACCATCACACGCTGACATAAGTCCTGTTATAGCGTTGTTATTTATTACGATACGTTTATTGAAATTAATATTTTCCCTTAGAACGTGTTTAGCTAGCTATAACTTTAACCTCACTTTTAAATTATAACTGGTTTTAATTTAACACATGGTCGTGTCACGTCAAGAAAAAAAATTAAAACAAATTTTAAAAAAAAAAATAATTAAAAAATAATATTTTAATTTCAGGTCGAATGTAAATCACGTGACCAGTGGAATAAAAAAGCCCCCAAGGTAAACAGCCTACCAGGTTTACTGTTGCCTTTTCTCAAAGTATCACAAATAGGTTCTTCACCTTTACATTGTATGACCAACCAAAAAAAAGAAAAAAAAAAAGTCAATCACTAAATTGTGTTCGTTTTGCTGTGAGCCGTTTTCCTATGTGTCTGAGACGAAATTATGTTACGTCTTTACCTCAACGGAAAGCATTTTCATGTCCTCTCAGGAATGTCCCCCGAATTGTGAAGACTGTCCTACCCCTGGTGCTCATCATCTACCTGATGACGGTTCTGTCTTTTTTTACTGTGATGTCCAAAGAAGAATTGCTGCATTCAAGAGCTATCGGTGTTGTAAGTTGCTTTAAAAATGTGTGCAATATTTGGAGTGATATCGTAACTTCCATTTTATTCGTGTGTATCTGTGTTTAAGACAACTTGCCGTCAACCTATCGAGCTGAAACTTGGCACTTAGACTCGTTGCCGGTGACAACACATTCTTTAAATTTTCAGCCCCAACCTAAAAAAGTCTGTGTTTTTTTTTTCAAGGGGACGATGAGTGACATATGATTTTTTTCAATGGGTGCGTACTTTGGTGTGGAGATTAATTGTCTAGCTGTTGCTATTTGCTTTTTATTTGTGACGTATTTGGGTGTGCAGTGAAAATAAAATGTATTTTTGAAGGGGAAAATGAAGGAAATATGAAACCGTTTGCACCAGAAGTCGACCCACAAACATAACCGTTTTTCAATAAATGATAAATCACGTACTATTCCATACGTGCAAACAAAAATGCCTAAAAAAATATTTCTATGAAAATTCTTTTAAGGGGTTTTTGATGTTAAATTTATTTACATTTTCATTCGTAAAAATGAGCTGTTGCATCTTGTTAACAAAACCAGTTTCTAATTCATTAATTAACTAAAATTTATTGTTCTTGTTGTTGCTGTTGTTGAAAACTTCCATCTCATAATGTTTTACGAGTTATTGATTTAAAACTAACTTTTCAAGTTGCTGGCGAAAATAATTTATAACAAAAAAAAAACAACAAAAAGATTTAACGTTAAAAACAAGTGATGAATAGCGCTGTTTAAAAATGTCTATTCAAACGCTTTCTTTCAGACTTGGGCACAAAATTGTCTGAATGCTGCAAGCTCCATAATTTCTGTGGGAGTCGGTCTGATAGCCCTGGGCAGCGTCAACGCCACGTTCTTGTCATCGGGCAGGTGAGCCCTTGGTTTATCGTGTTGTAAGGGGTTGGGGGGCAGGTGAGCCTTTGGTTTCTGGTGTTGTAAGAGGTCGGGGGGCAGGTGAGCCTTTGGTTTATGGTGTTGTAAGAGGTTGGGGGACAGGTGAGCCTTTGGTTTCTGGTGTGTAAGGGGGTGGGGGGGTGAGCCTGTGGTTAACCTTTGGTTTATGGTGTTGTAAGTGGTTGGGGGCAGGTGAGCCTTTTGTTTCTGGTGTTGTAAGTAGACGGGTTGGGGGAAAGTCCGGGGGGGGGGGGGGGTGATAAAAATGTTTATTTAGAAACTAACTGTAAGAAATGTAGAAACCTGGCAATTAAAATCAAGTTCATTAAACAAAATAAATGGTTGCTTCCCCACCGTGACAGGTTGTCTGGCGTGGCAGCGAAGAATGGGCAGATGCCAGACGTGGTTTCCTGGGTGCATGTGAGGAGCAAAACCCCACTTCTTACAGTGGCACTGAGGGTGAGTTGTGTGTGTGTGTGTGTGTGGGTGTATGTGTGGCTATGTTTGCTTGATAACTCTGTAAATTGATTTAATATATATACATATATAAACTACATGCTTACCCTACTTAAGGTAATTTTCTTTGTTAAATATTTCATAAAATCCTTTAAACCGCTCTTAAGTATGTGATTTATGTTCTTTAAAGAACATTATTGTTTTGTTTCATAATTTTTCCACGCACTGCTCTTCTTCCAATCTACCCCCCCCCCATACACACAGTGCGTTATCGCTATACTCGTCATGTGTGTAGCAGACGGCCAGGAGCTCCTGAGGTTCTACATCTTCACCGTCTGGCTGTTTCACGGCCTGTCCATCTATTTATGTTCTTTAAAGAACATTATTGTTTTGTTTCATTATTTTTCCCCGCACTGCTCTTCTTCCCATCTACCCCCCCCCCCCATACACACAGTGCGTTATCGCTATACTCGTCATGTGTGTAGCAGACGGCCAGGAGCTCCTGAGGTTCTACATCTTCACCGTCTGGCTGTTTCACGGCCTGTCCATCTTGGCGCTGCTCTTTCTACGTTACAAAAATAAACACAAGAAAAGACCCTACAAGGTAAGCTTTAAAATAGCATCACATTTATACCATGGATATCTGTATACCAAGGATATCTTTATATTATGGATACCTTTATACTATGGCTACCTTTATACTATGATATGTTTACTTTAAATTGTAAAGCAGACCCAAAAATATATAACTAGAATCAAATATATAAAAAGCATAAAATATATAACTAGTATAAAAATATATTACTAGTATAAATGGTTCAATTTACTATATTGTTGTATCTACCTTAAAAGAAACACAATCCTATCAACGTCGTCTCACAGAAACGCACCCCGACCCCCAGCCATGTTCGTGGGGGGGGGGGGACTTTATGTAGGTGGTGGAGCAGCCCTAACTACTGCTCTAATGATCACTTGTACCACGTGTGTGATCACATGTACCACGGGTGTGATCAACTGTAACAAGTGTGTGCTCCCTTGTACCACGTGTGTGCCCACCTCTACCGCGTGTGTACCCACCTGTACCACGTGTGTACCCACCTGTACCACGAGTGTGCCCACCTGTACCACGTATGTGCCCACCTGTACCACGTGTGTACCCACCTGTATCACGTGTGTGCCCACCTGTATCACGTGTGAGCCCACCTGTACCACGAGTGTGCCCACCTGTATCACGTGTGAGCCCACCTGTACCACGAGTGTGCCCACCTGTACTACGAGTGTGCCCCCTGTACCACAAGTGTGCCCAACTGTATCACGTGTGTGCCCACCTGTATCACATGTGAGCCCACCTGTACCACGTGTGTGCACCCCTTTACCACGTCTGTTCCCACCTGTACCACGTGTGTGCCACCTGTGCCACGTGTGTGCCCAACTGTACCACGAGTGTGCCCCCTGTACCACGAGTGTGCCCCCCTGTACCACGTGTGTGTACCCCTGTACCACGTGTGTGCTCACCTGTACCACGTGTGTGCTCACCTGTAACAGGTGTGTGCTCACCTGTACCACGTGTGTGCACTCCTGAACCACGTGTGTGCACCCCTGTACCACGTGTGTGCTCACCTGTACCACGTGTGTGCCCACCTGTACCACGTGTGTGCACCCCTGTACCACGTGTGTGCACTCCTGAACCACGTGTTTGATCAACTGTACCAAGTGTGTGACCACCTGTACCACATGCTTGCTCACCTGTACCACGAGTGTGCCCACCTGTACCCACGTGTGTGCATGTTTCAGGTTGACTTGTGGATCCCCGTGGTTGTCGTCACTGGCATAGCTTACCTCCTCCTGGCGCCCTTTCTGGAAGCTCCCAAGAAAGAGTTCGTCACGGCTCTCGTCCTGATCGGAGTCTCACTGCTGAGCTACTACCCCATCAACTGGCTCAAGTCCATGAAAGTGGTCAATGTGCCAGGTACAAGTTAGTGTACATCGTTAAAAAAAGCCAATGTTTAGGCTATGTTCAGGGCCAGGTAGAAGCTAGTGTACATAGTTTTGAAAAAGCCAATGTTTAGGTTATATTCAGCCCCAGATAAAAATGCGTGACCTAATTAAGGGACATGTTACATCTTAGAGTCAATGTAAAAATTACGACGTACCCTAGCTTACCAAGTTAAGTTAATATGCTGGGTATCAATAACATGGATGATATAACGATTTCGATGATATAACAATATGGATAAAATAAAGCTATGGATGATACAACGATGTAGATGATATAACGATTTCTTTCAGATCAAATCACAATTTGGCTGCAGTTATTCCTGAGAATTGCTCCGAAACGGTAAGCCATTCTTTAATATCTATTTTTATATATATATATATTATATATATATATATATACATTTATTTATATATATATATATATTTATTTATATATATATAAATATAAAAAATAAGATAATATAATATTCTTTTGTTGAAATGTTTTTTGATTGCATCGTACATATTCAGCACATACATAAACCGAAATGAACACAAGACATCAATATTAAATTATTTCACTGTTGAAAAATACATCCATCCCGTGCATTCTCTTAGCCATATCAGGGACTTATTAGTTCTCATTAAGATTTGTGAAATCTTTTCAAAGGCAATTTGCTTACTCTTACGGTAATATTTTTCCCAAGTAACATACCAAGAAATATTGTGTATACTTAAATGTCCATCACACACTTTCAATTTCCAGAGCATTGAAGCATGTCAACAGCCATTTTAACTGCATGTTTAATTGCGCGTGGTGTGCGGCATCCCAAACAGCTTGCTCAATAGTTAAACACTTTACATCTAACACTCTGGGATACGTCCAAATTTTTGTAAAACCGATTAGCTTGCCCGTGGTTGACGCCTACTTTTACCACTTTGGGTTGGTTCCAAAAATCATGTTGATTGTTTCTAAACTCGATTCCAGTATGTTAAGAAGGGTTCATTAAAACATGCCCAAAATATGTATTAAAAAAAAATGTATACTTATATTCTGAATAATTTCTTTCCTATCAATTCACGGTGACGTCATCCGATCCATGTTTACCTAACCAAACCATGACAACAGCAAATGATATGAAAGCGGAAATGATACGCACCAAACCAATGGTGCTCTTTTCTCTCCGAAAATAAATATAGTTTTCCTTCATGATCTTACCCCATTCAGCGATCTGAGGCGAGAGAGACGCTCCATTTTGCGCACAATGAACATGTTCGCACGAGAGAGCATCATCATCACACCAAACGTGGCTCCATCCGACGAAGCCATGAGGCGCTTCTCCAGGAGAATGTCGCACTTCTCCCGCGTCGAGGGCTCCCCTGCTCTCCTGCGCAGACTGGACGACGACCAGACCAGGACGAGTCTCAGGCGGCGGATCCAGAGACGGAACTCGCTGGCTGAGATGGACATCAGCAGCAGACGGCGGTCCACCATGTTGCCGTTTGACAGCAAAGTAAGGTTGTTTCAAACTAGCTGGACGGTTTCCGATAAGCCACCTGGGGCGTGGGGGGCGGGGGGTTATTGGTTACTTAAAAAGTGAAGAAATTATCGGGCTGAACACATTATTTTAATGGGAAACTCAAATATCAATAGTATGATGTAGTTCGAACTTTTAATGCGTCAGACCGAGGCAAACCCTATTGTCACTTTACCCAACTATCCCAATTATATGATCACCGAATCTCACTCAATGGAGTAAAGACACGCAAAGACAATAATTTAAATGAATTAGTTGTTTTTTGTTTTTTAGTATATATATATATATATATATATATATATATTTTTATAAAATCAAGGGCTACCCAAATTTGAGTTCGTCAAGTGCCTCATTATATTTACCCTAGAAGGTATTCACAAGTGAAATGTTTTTTCTAAGGTTTTTTTATGTTGTTACAGCTATCGAAAAAATGATTATAACTGTTGCACGTTGTGTAGCATATATGTAGCATATATGTAGCATATATGTAGCATATATGTAGCATATATGTAGCATATATTTAGCATATGTGTAGCCTATATGTAGCATTCATTTTAGAAAATTTTTTAAAAGTCTGATCAGTGTTTAATTTGTTAAAAAAATTTCTTATGCTTTCCGGTCCGCAATTTATGTTGAGGGCCGCATTTGGAGCAGCAAAGTGTCAAAAAATCAAGAAAAATCTTAATCCTGCTCTTAGAAGTCCTGATTTTAAATATTTCAACGTCATGAACCCAGTTAAAGGAGTTTGGGAACGATTAAATATTACATTGGACATGATTAAATTACTTTGGACATTATCAAATTGATTTATACTTGATTAAATTACTTTGGACATTATCAAATTGCTTTATACTTGATTAAATTACTTTGGACATTATCAAATTGCTTTATACTTGATTAAATTACTTTGGACATTATCAAATTACTTTGGACATGATTAAATTAATTTGGACAATATCAAATTACTTGGACATGATTAAATTAATTTGGACAATATCAAATTACTTGGACATGATTAAATTAATTTGGACAATATCAAATTACTTTGGACATGATTAAATTAATTTGGACAATCTCAAATTACTTTGGACATGATTAAATTAATTTGGACAATATCAAATAACTTGGACATGATTAAATTAATTTGGACAATATCAAATTACTTTGGACATGTTTAAATTAATTTGGACAATATCAATTTACTTGGACATGATTAAATTAATTTGGACAATATCAAATTACTTGGACATGATTAAAGTAATTTGGACAATATCAAATTACTTTGGACATGATTAAATTATTTTGGACAATATCAAATTACTTGGACATGATTAAATTAATTTGGACAATATCGAATTACTTTGGACATGATTAAATTAATTTGGACAATATCAAATTACTTGGACATGATTAAATTAATTTGGGCAATATCAAATTACTTTGGACATGTTTAAATTATTTTCATTTATTTTCATTAAGTCATTTAATAACTTTATTTATACAGATGGTAGTAGGTTAATGTATAGAATTCATATACATACATATTTTTTTTTAAAAGTGGAAAACCATTTTCCCGCCAATATTTCCTTCCCCCAGGCATCTCCCGCGATCATCCGTAAGAAGGCGAGCCTAGGGAGTAACTCGTTCAGCCAAGCTGATCTGGTCAAACTGAAATCTCCGCCATCTTTACCCATCCTGAAGAACCGTTTCAACACGACGCCGGAGGCCACCGAGGAGACCAAGCCCGGCCATCTGGCCCCGACCTCCTCCAGCCTCCACGCCTCTCACCAGTCGCTCCGGCCCCACCCCAGCACGATACCTGAAGAGGAGGCCAGCAACGGGACATTGGCCGGAGCGGCTGCCAAACCCCAGCGGGTTGAGGCACAGGAAGCGCCGCCACCGCAGGAGGAAGAGCTTCAGGTGATCGCCGACTTTGAAAGCGATGGGGGTGGAGAGTACGAAGTCCTGGCGCACCCCGATGACGTCAGACGGATGTCGTACGTGGAGCCCGAGCTGTCCCTGGAGAAAAACTCGGACTCGTCCACGTCAGATTCAGACAGCTCAAACTCCGGGGCAGACGATATGAGGAAGTCCATCTTTGCCAGGATATTTGCGTCTTCCTCAAGCTCCTCTTCCTCATCCTCCTCAGATTCCATGGAGGAGGAGGGGTCAAATGACGAGAGGGGCTCTGTCCCTTCCATATTTTATATTAGTACGGACGACCTGAACGTTGACACGGACGAAGGTGAAGGTGAAGGTCATGCCAGTACGGCCACGGTCAGGGTGAACTTAGCCGACGATATGTCCAAGTCAAGATCACCCCCACAATCGGACGTGTGACCCGGTAGACGATGAGGTTTTGTGAGCACAACGTGACCTTTGACCTTAATCTAAATGGTCACATGACTGAACTATTTCATTTAAGCATCAACAGTCTGTACAGAAAGGTCTGAAAGATGAACGTTTTTGTTTCGAAAAACACCAAGTTCCACCTGACGTCATAACGTGATATTGGTTGGCATGTTCCGCAAATTTGACCGCTGTAAAGTGACTCGGACAACATGTCACGATCTCAACAGTCTAAATCGTGTTATTTTTTACGTATCAGGAAATTACATTTTCGCAATATTAATTGATGAAACTATTACTCTAGAGGCACTGCTAGGTAAATTTCCACTTTTCAAAACATATGTACCACCAATGTACACAAAAACAATTAAGAGCTATTGATGGGGTATAATTAATATCGGATTGCATCCTATTGTATTGATGGTTCTTCCGAATATGATGACATTTCTTCCTGTTATAATGAACTTTCATTTTTTCGTAGTGACCATTCACTGGTTAATTACTTATTTGTACGCCTATTTAGGACATTGTAACACGGGAGTATGTTATACAGGAGGTGGACGACGGTCGCTCAACGCGTAGGAGATTTATGTTACACCGCTGGTGCCAACACCATGACTTTGTTAATTAGTTCTAGCTAAAATCCTGTTTTCTTATGTTTGAAAGGAATACATTGTTTCAATTGTTTGATGCTCCCGTGCTGTCTCGTCATTTGCTCACAAATACTGACCTGTGCCTTTTAAATTGTTCCGCTCACAACACAGGATGACAAAACATCTCCACGAAGGAGTAAAACAAATTGTTTACTCCCTCTTCTTGAAGTCATTGTTAACGTGTTACCTAAACTGTTAAAATTGCCTTCGTAAACCTGTTACCTAAACTGTTAAAATTAACTTCGTATACGATGGAATAAGCAAACGTATTTTGTTCATGCTAATTTAATTAAAGATGTTTATGAGATCAGTGTCCATTTAAAGAAAGTTGTTAAAGAAAGGGGCGTCATTTCAGTTTTTTTTTCAGGGGGAAGGCAGGATGGGAAAATTTCCCACAAAGCCTGTTGTTTAATTAAAAATCCTGTGAAATCCGCGGGATCCCGACAAGAAGAAAAAAACTCTATAATTGCAATGTGTTGTGAAGAGTGTCCTCGCTGCTTGTCTCTCTTGTAGTGGGTCTACTCAGTAATAATACTAGTAATAATTAGAGTGATCCTGGGGTGCTGCGCTATATAAAACCATTTTAATTATAATAATATTAATAGTTTGTCCATCACATATTCCACCGGACTGTTACGTAAATTGTTCGACTGCGCCATTGGTTCCTAGAATATTTTAACTCCTAGTGCTCCAACCAAAATTAGGTTTACACCAGGCGCCCTGAGTTTAATACTGACTAGTGCACTTCTAACGAGACTAGTGCACTTCTAACGAGACTAGTGCACTTCTAACGAGCGAATACTTTACCAAAATTATAAAGGGTTGAGTTAAAATAAACAAAACACGTACTTACGTCACCAACCGTCATCTAATGACTGTAAACTATTACGGGGACTCAAGTCACATGTAGGATTCGCGCCCCCACCCCTGTGAGAAATTTGTGGCACCCCAGGGCAGTGTTTCATAGAAAAAGACAACCTTGGCGGCCACAATGCCTGAACTTCCCATCTACTACATCTACTTGACAAAAAAATGAATTCCAGCTGCCCTCTTTAATAGATACCCAATTAGTTTTTCCCCCCCCCCCCAGGTTCACAACCGTGCACTTTTTTCACGCCCCTAAATTATATTAATATGATCATACCCACCCACCCTTTTTTTCCAGTCTCTTTTTACTCCGCAGATTTATAACACAAGATTTAAATTCAGAATATTTAAGTAAAACAAAATAAAATATTATACCACAAAAGCACTTATGGTATTGTAAGAAGCTCGTGTAGCTCAGCAATCAGGTCATTTTAAATGTCATAACAGCGAATGTGACATTAGTTAAGTGTTACATTGTCACATAGAGAACTATGCATTTTGGTGTCAACATTGGGTGCGCATTGCCGCCGTGTGTACTCGCCAGGCAGTGAAATGTTCAGCTTCGGTGCGGACCGGTGGCCCATGTTGAACGCTGCAACCAAAGCCCTGGTGCCGTCGTTAGGTGAACTAGACACAGACAGTAGGGGATTTTTATGTTCTTTTATATTAGTCCCTAAAATCTGACTCTGGTGAACAACAACCATGGACGAAATGAATGACTACGGTCAACGATTACGATTGCCGTCTGTGAAGGTAAGTTAGGGGTGTTCGAAAGGCAAGATAGACAGAGAACAACTTACATAAAAAAATAAATGTCATTTTAAAAGGTTACAGATGTCCCATTTCTCACTCGCATATTCACATAACATTGTGTTGTGGTTAAATCTTCGGAGAAAAAATTAATTTTGAACCGACTTTCATTAAGAGTGCATTGCCATCACTTTTTGAACGACATTCCTTAGATAAAATGGTCAATTATTTGCTGTCGGCCCGGGGTGTCCCATCATGGCCGCCATCTTGGTTGACACGTGTTAAATAAACACGCAATGACGTCATGGGATGACAATTAAGAAACAGCCGATAACATTGATTTTGCACCAATTTCCGGTAACCCTTTTGGGGGTGTCCTTAACACGATCGATTCAACGTCTGCGTGGTCTTCCTCTGTCCCTAGAAATGGAGTGGCCTGCTATTTCAAGAGTACAATGAAGGTTATTTGGCACGCAAAATCAACTAACTTGTGCTGCAACATTGAGAGCTGGCACATCTTCGTTTATTCATCAATTACCTTATTGATTGCCATGAACTTGATCATTCAGTCCAGTGACATGCCTCCAGTTCATGTAAGCCAGGGCTAACTCCCCGATGTGCACCCCACCCCACACAAAAAAAAAAAAAAAAACTAACAAAAAAAACCAACAACAAACAAACACACATGCATCTTAAGTATATATATATATATATACCCGGTATATATATGAAATCATACACATTGATATAAACCGAAAAGGACCACCCGGGACGATCAACATCTTCCCAAGCCAAGGTACGACACCGATACTGGCGACATCATGTAAAATGCTTATGTTCTTTCCTCCCCTTGGCTTGTCAGAAATCCAAAATGGATCTGAAGTACGACATTTTTCTGAAGAGAACCGTGGGTGTATACCTGCCGGAATGTCTCAGACATGTGACGGAAGTACGCCCGTCAGACCCAATAGATGTTATAGCACACTGCCTGTACAAGTGAGTCCTCTTGAGTCCTCGTTCATAGCACAAAGTCCCCTCAGTGTGTTTTTGCAGCCTGTATTATATGTCAGTGTTTTCTGAACCTGGTGTCTTTGATGTTTGCTGTGGTTTGTACTTATGTCAGTCTTCTAGTGAGACTACGTAACTCATTGTCTTCAGATCTCTCTATAATTCTGTATGCAAAAAAAAAAGAATACTGTATCGTATTGGCAGTTTCCGGTAATCAGTCAACACAAAGCTGTCTACATGAGATAGTCTCCTTCTGCTAGGCTGCGCAATTCCTAACAAATGACGCCCCCCCTCCCCCACCCCCAAACAGGTGTGTAGACAACAACCATTACAGACAGGAGAAGGTCAAGTATTTGAAGGATCTGGAGAAGGCCAACATCCATCTACGACAGACAAGAAGAACGGTGCTGACCCGACTACAGCCTATAATGGACGCCGCCAAACAGCAAGAGGTGGGTACGGCAGGGTGCATGAGTGCATGGGCACAAAGGAGGGTACACATAAGCATAAGGGTACATGGGTACTTGTGGGTAAATGGGTACTTGTGAGCACAGTATGGTATTGGACTACTTCTGGACACGATTAGTATGAACGTTTTTAAGTTGGTTACAGTATGTTAGGGAACAGTTTAGTGTATACATTTGTTTAACACATAAACCCCATCCTATATCTGAACTGGCTTAAGTGGGTCATCATTAGGTTCTAAGTAGGTTTGTTTGATATAAAAAAAAAAAAAAATATATATATATATATATAAACGATTACAAATTTGGACCTTTTCTGCAAGGGTCATCATTAGGTTCTAAGTAGGTTTGTTTGATATAAAAAAAAAAAATATATATATATATATATATAAACGATTACAAATTTGGACCTTTTCTGCAGTGTGAGGCATTGTATGGTATTGTGTTGTGTTGTAATGTATTGTGTTGTGTTGCTGGTGTGGAGCAGTTAATTGTTTACGCGTTAATGCGGGGTTATTATGGCCAGGTTGTAGATGTGGAGATTATAAGGTCTGTCTGAGAATGTGTGGGGAATGTCTTCACCGTTAAATATTACGATGACTCAGTAGCACCGACATGTCTTCTCATCAGAACATACTACGGAGGTTAAGGATAGAAGAATTCAACGACATTTTGTTTGTTCTACAAAACTCAGATGACCCAATAGACGACCAGCTCAGGTCAAGACTACATTTTCTTGCGGTGCGTACTTGTCTGTCATAAGAGTTCAATAGCCTGCTTTAGCCGTACGGCTTCTAAACGTGCGGCTAAATTTGTTTAACTTTCATTTATACATTCATTCATATCCGTATTTTCAATTTCGTAAGACACCAAACAGCAATATATTAATACTAAACACTTCTTTTCAAAGCGCTTAAAGATTTAGTTATAAAAAAATAAACAATCTTTCGCACTATTTCAGAAACTGGTGCGTTTTGGTGCTTTTTCGGGGTTTTCCCGGTTCTTCATTAAGTTTCCAAATCTTTAAAAAAAAAGATATTTCATCCCAAGTATGCAGTTTATAATAAAGTTACACCCCATAAGAAAATAAAAGCTGAATTGAATGACTACTAAGAGAAAACGCATTGATATTGACCCGTGAATTGTTTGAATAGAACCAGTTTAACGCCCAGAAAGCCATCAGGGATATACTGAGCACGAGAGCCAAAAGACTGGACCAGTTGCAACGCTCGGCCGACCTCAGGAAGGAATCCTACAGCCTGCCCAGGCTGGACAAGGATAAGAAGAACTTTGTTGTACCAGACGACGGAAGTACGGGTGAGTGGGTCAAGGCCACGATGCTCATCGTTTTCACGTGAACTCATTAAAATATTCGAAGTGTACATATCTTTTTATCGGATTGAATTTCTTATAAGGTAGTGTTTATGAAATGGTTACATCTAATATCCCAATCGGGTTTTATGGCCTTAAAAGCTTCCTTTATGTTTTTACATTCGACACCCATAGAAATATGTAATTTTATACATTTTTTTTTAAAACAACAAGTTCTAAAAACATACATGTAAAAAAAAACAGCGCTATAAGGCACAAGTACTTTTATGATACCCTTTATCACCAGACGACAAATACAATGTTGATTGGGATGCTCTGATGAAAGAATCATCCTCAACATTACAACCACTTACCATGATCACAGGTAATAATATGTCAAAGATAATAGTAGTCTTACTAATAGTAGTCAAATAATGGAAGTCTACATAATAGTTGTCTATACAATAGTAGTATCCACTATGGTGGTCTGCAAATAGTAGTCTTCACAATAGTAGTCTTCGCAATTGTAGTCTTCTCAATAGTAGTCTTTACAATAGTAGTCTTCACAATAGTAGTCTTCGCAATAGTAGTCTTTACAATAGTAGTCTTCGCAATAGTAGTCTTTGCAATAGTAGTCTTCACAATAGTAGTCTTTACAATAGTAGTCTTCGCAATAGTAGTCTTCACAATAGTAGTCTTCACAATAGTAGTATTCACAATAGTAGTCTTCGCAATAGTAGTCTTTGCAATAGTAGTCTTCACAATAGTAGTCTTTGCAATAGTAGTCATCTTCGCAATAGTAGTCTTCACAATAGTAGTCTTCGCAATAGTAGTCTTCACAATAGTAGTCTTCGCAATAGTAGTCTTCGCAATAGTAGTCTTCACAATAGTAGTCTTCACAATAGTAGTCTTCGCAATAGTAGTCTTCACAATAGTAGTCTTTGCAATAGTAGTCTTCACAATAGTAGTCTTCTCAATAGTAGTCTTCACAATAGTAGTCTTTGCAATAGTAGTCTTCGCAATAGTAGTCTTCACAATAGTAGTCTTCACAATAGTAGTCTTCGCAATAGTAGTCTTCACAATAGTAGTCTTTGCAATAGTAGTCTTCGCAATAGTAGTCTTCGCAATAATAGTCTTTGCAATAGTAGTCTTCACAATAGTAGTCTTTGCAATAGTAGTCGTCTTCGCAATAGTAGTCTTCACAATAGTAGTCTTCGCAATAGTAGACTTCGCAATAGTAGTCTTCGCAATAGTAGTCTTCACAATAGTAGTCTTCACAATAGTAGTCTTCACAATAGTAGTCTTTGCAATAGTAGTCATCTTCGCAATAGTAGTCTTCACAATAGTAGTCTTCGCAATAGTAGACTTCGCAATAGTAGTCTTCGCAATAGTAGTCTTCACAATGGTAGTCTTCACAATAGTAGTCTTCACAATAGTAGTCTTTGCAATAGTAGTCATCTTCGCAATAGTAGTCTTCACAATAGTAGTCTTCGCAATAGTAGTCTTCGCAATAGTAGACTTCGCAATAGTAGTCTTCGCAATAGTAGTCTTTGCAATAGTAGTCTTCACAATAGTAGTCTTCGCAAAAGTAGTCTTCACAATAGTAGTCCTCACATTAGTAGTATTCGCAATAGTAGTCTTCACAATAGTAATCTTAACAATAGTAGTCTTCACAATAGTAGTCTTTACAAAAGTAGTCTTCACAATAGTAGTCTTCACAATAGTAGTCTTCACAATGGTAGTCTTTACAATAGTAGTCTTCACAATAGTAGTCTTTGCAATAGTAGTCATCTTTGCAATAGTAGTCTTCGAAAATAGTAGTCTTCGCAATAGTAGACTTCGCAATAGTAGTCTTCGCAATAGTAGTCTTCGCGATTAGTAGTCTTCACAATAGTAGTCTTCACAATAGTAGTCTTCACAATAGTAGTCTTCACATTGGTAGTCTTCACAATAGTAGTCTTCACAATAGTAGTCTTCGCAATAGTAGTCTTCACAATAGTAGTCTTCACAATAGTAGTCTTCACAATAGTAGTCTTCACAATAGTAGTCTTCACAATGGTAGTCTTCACAATAGTAGTCTTCACAATAGTAGTCTTTGCAATAGTAGTCGTCTTCACAATAGTAGTCTTCACAATAGTAGTCTTCGCAATAGTAGACTTCGCAATAATATTCTTCACAATTGTAGTCTTCACAATGGTAGTCTTCACAATAGTAGTCTTCGCAATAGTAGTCTTCACAATAGTAGTCTTCACAATAGTAGTCTTCGCAATAGTAGTCGTCAGAATAGTAGTCTTTGCAATAGTAGTCTTCACAATAGTAGTCTTCACAATAGTAGTCTTCACAATGGTAGTCTTCGCAATAGTAGTCTTCACAATAGTAGTCTTCGCAATAGTAGTCGTCACAATAGTAGTCTTTGCAATAGTAGTCTTCACAATAGTAGTCTTCACAATAGTAGTCTTCACAATGGTAGTCTTCACAATAGTAGTCTTCACAATAGTAGTCTTTGCAATAGTAGTCTTCACAATAGTAGTCTTCACAATAGTAGTCTTCGCAATAGTAGACTTCGCAATAATATTCTTCGCAATAGTAGTCTTCACAATGGTAGTCTTCACAATAGTAGTCTTCGCAATAGTAGTCTTCACAAAAATAGTCTTCACAATAGTAGTCTTCACAATAGTAGTCTTCACAATAGTAGTCTTCACAATAGTAGTCTTCACAATAGTAGTCTTCACAATAGTAGTCTTCACAATGGTAGTCTTCACAATAGTAGTCTTCACAATAGTAGTCTTCACAATGGTAGTCTTCACAATAGTAGTCTTATACATCAAAAGAAAATCAATGTTAATATACGTGTCCATTAGATAATGTTAGTAAAAGCTTCAAGGTATGCAGGTAAATGTCAACATGTACAGGTAAATGTCAACATGTACAGGTAAATGTCAACATGTACAGGTAAATGTCATTATGTACAGGTAAATGTCAACATGTAAAAGTAAACGTCAAGCTGTACAGGTAGACCCATCAAGTTAAGGTATTTCTAAGGCACGTGACCTCATTACAAATGTTGTTGTTTTTGTTTATGACCACAGAGAACGATGACGACGAAAATTCAGTTATGTCCGGAAATATGAGAAGAGATGGTGCGTAATATGTCCTTTAGGACGTTATACTGTTATATGTACTTTATGTCCGGAAATATGAGAAGAGATGGTATGTAACATGTCCTTTAGGACGGTATACTGTTATATGTCTTATATGACTGCATGATGTTATATGTCCTTTAGGACTGTATAATGTTATATGTACTTCATGACTGTATGATGTAATATATCCTTTATGAATATATGAGTTTTATAATAAACATTGTGTATATGAAAATATTTACACTATAAACTTTCACTGTTCACAACCTTCCTAAAATGCAGGTTGATTGCTAGGCAGGTTCATTGCCAGGCAGGTTCATTGCTAGGCAGGTTTTTAGTATAAGAAGACAAGAAAATCAATGAGGAAAATAATTTAATTGTTAAAAAATAAAACTTATAAAAGTCAATAGGAGAAACACCATGTCTGTTATCGAGAGCCAGCGGCAAAGAAAGGCTGGAATAATTGCCGAAGAGTCTAACTACTAATAATAAATTTGTATTTGAATTTTCCACACAAAAAATTAATCATATTTTTCTTTAGACATTTTTGTACTGTTAAAAATGAATGTTATCTTGAGCAGTGCGTGTGGCGATGCTTTGCTAAAAATGTGTTTCTTATACACATTTAATAAACTTACCATGTATGCACTTTTATTTAAGCTAATTTTATTCATTAAATACGGTATTATATATACTAATCTAATTTAGTATTTTGTGCCTCCCCCACCCCCAATAACAGCTAAAAGAGAGTCACTCTACGCAGGTAAATAAATCTGGCCACTTCAGGTCGAGTTTGACACGTTTTATTGTGATGTCCACTTTCCACACATATCATTAATATACGTATAATCAGGAATTAAACACTTCCTAACCAGTTTAATATCTGTAACCATAGCAACCACACGCACTAACAATCCTTTGATGCCACGATCCTAAACAATGTGGTTCAATTTTTTACACGTTTAAAAGGACGTCATGCTCCCAACAAAGCATTTTAAGAACGATTCCATAATTTCCATGCTTTTACTTTGGTTTTCAGTGAAAGACATTGCAGGGTCAAGAACAGAGGTGCAATTTAAAGGTACGTTACCTTCAACTGTCAGATTTTTCTCACCTGGAGCACTTTTTGCAAACAATAAAAAAATTGGCAGCAGTCATTGCCCGTCTTGTCGCTTGAGTAACCCACTGGGCTCCGTACAGGACGACCGAGCTGTTTGTTCACGTGTTCCCCATGACATCACATGTTTTCACTTGTGGCATCAAGGGTCTCACTTGTGTCTTTTGTCTCACTAGTTCACATGTTCACCATGGCATCACGTGTTTCACTTGTGTCTTTAATCTCATTAGTTCACGTGTTCACCATGGCATCACATGTTTTCACTTGTGGCATCAAGGGTCTCACTTGAGTCTTTTGTCTCACTAGTTCACGTGTTCACCATGACATCGCATGTTTTCACTTGTGGCATCAAGGGTCTCACTTGTGTCTTTTGTCTCACTAGTTCACCTGTTCACCATGACATCGCATGTTTTCACTTGTAGCATCAAGGGTCTCACTTGTGTCTTTTGTCTCACTAATTCACCTGTTCACCATGGCATCACGTGTTTCATTTGTAACTTGTTTGCCCCACATTGGACCATCCAGCTCTCATGTTTGACCAGACAAAACCTATGTGTTAATGGTTGAATTATTTATTACTGTTTCAGGTTCACAACGCGGTAAGTCTAAAATGCTGAAGCATCTTTAAACAAATTATGTTGTTGTTGTTTCTTTTTAAAACCCTGACAGGCGGCATAGTTACAATAATTGTACCTTCACGTACTTGACAGGACACTTCAAAGTGTGAGAATAATTTACGTGCGGTATTTCGTATTTACACAATTTGGAGGTTAAATTTTGTAAAATGGTACAGTATAGCGCCGATTTACCGAATTCCGATGATCCCAAACGTTGATTATCCGAATGACAACTGTTTTGATATTTTTTATCGGTCACAGAGTGCATGACTTTGTATTATATTTTACATAGGAATCATGCAAAAAATAGAGAAAGAACAATACAAATAAAAAAATATTTCTTGTTGATTAGGGTTTAAGTTTAAAGTTACGTGCTTTGAACTTGGAAAAAGTGGTTTGGGCTACCCCAAGAGCCCCCTTCCCGAAATAAATGTGCATTTCTTTCTTAGCAAAAAAGAAAAAAAATAGGAATGCCGTTCCCGTCCGTTCCCGTCCGTTCCTTTAGGATCGAGCCTTGCGCCTTTCTAAATTAAAATAATAATTGTTAGTTATTTTATGGAAACATACCGATACATTTCTAAATAACGAACGACCATAAGACTTTATAGGATAAAATTGACACATAGAGATCCATACTAAAATACATTAAGATATTTCCCCCCTTTACATTTACCTATGTAAAATCAATTTAAAAAAATATTTTAAAAAGTTTAACATCCCATACATATAGACCAGAGCAGGGGTTCTTAAAACATTTGTGACGCTGCACCCCCTCTTGATATCGAAATATTTCCCGCACCCCCAACCCATCATCTTGATTTTAAAATATATTTCAAGCACCCTCTGACAACGTCTCGTTTATCCCCCCCCCCCTAGATTTACGGGCACCCTAGGAAAAAAGACGCTGCAGCGTAGCGTTGTGTGGAATTAATTGGGCGCCGGGGTGTTTCAGACAGCGTTGTGCCGTTACCCTAACGTATAATGTTGCGTTAAAGCAGTTAGTGAATACGAGATATTCTTAGCATAAAGTACGGCGTCACGAGATCAGCTGATTGATGTAAACACACCAAAAACACAAAACAAACAGCTTCCAGTTCTTTGCGTTCTCGTCTGCTCCACGGCACGCCGACAACGCTCAGCACACTCTGTAAACTCGACTCATTCGGAAACCCGATGTTTCGGATATTCGTCACATCGTAAAGTCGACGCTCTACGGGGCTAATTTTCGAAACTTTACAATGCGCAGATACTAAACACCATACAGAAAATATAATTACACTGATAATTTCCATACACAGGTACAAGTGTACCTAGGCCGTCTGTTGTAGGTGTGCATTCAACTTGACCCCACCTCTCGGGGACAAGTACAGATTTTTTTCTCCAGATTTTTTGTTTGTTCTTGAAACTGATCATCGAAGAGTTGTCAAGAAATCTCACGTCTCTACAAGTCATAGAAAAAAAGTTAAAGCATTTTAAAAACATAAGCAAGCATGGCACGGGTTTATTGGTGAAAGTGAATATAGACAAGAGTATATAGACAAGAGTACACAGACAAGAGTATATAGACAAGAGTATATAGACGTAGGCTTTATAAAATTATAAGGAAATTAAAAACGTAAAACCAGTAGAAATTTCGATTCATGGGCAATATTTAATTTTATACTATTTTGACAAACTGTTTTGTCTATTGGTATCATTGATGTGACAATGTGTAAATTTTTTTTTCAGGTTTGTATGGAAAAGGTAAGTTGTACGAAGACCCACATTTAACACGACGCAGAAACAGTGTCACATTCGGTCATGTATGGACTGTGTGGCAAATGCTGCAAATATGGTGATGGACATAATAGTGACATGCATATAATGATGGACATATCATGAGGGACATTTGATGAAGGACATATAGTGATGGACATATAATGATGCACATATAAACGTGGATATATAAAGACGGGCATTTACATATGAACATTAAAAGTTGGATAAATAGAGTTCTCTGGCAGAAGACAAAGCATAAATAAATAAATAAATAAAATAAAATTTACAAAAAAATTAGGGGATAAAATTTGGGTGGACATGAAATGTAAAATATTTTGTAGGGCATTTCCTGAAAGCGTACTTTATGTTCATTTAACATAGCTTAAACTTAACATTGTTCTCTGATGACGTTTTTTTTTTTTTCAGCTCTGAAGGAATTGGAATCTTTGGCAGGTATGTATATCTCATTTATATGACGTCATTTGTTCGTTTTAAATACTGTAGTATCGTTACGATCAGTAGTATCGCTAAGACCAGTGGTATCGCTAAGCTATGTGTACCAATAAGATCAGTGGTATCGCTAAGACCGGTGGTATCGCTAAGTTATGTGTACCAATAAGATCAGCGGTGTCGCTAAGACCGGTGGTATCGCTAAGCTATGTGTACCAATAAGACCAGCGGTATCGCTAAGACCGGTGGTATCGCTAAGTTATGTGTACCAATAAGATCAGCGGTATCGATAGAACCAGTGGTATCGCTAAGAGAAATGGCATTTAAATGATCAGAGGCCGGTGATACTAGGCCGTGACTTTTGTTTGTTCTATGCCCCTTGAATTTCCTATAATTTTGCCCGCACAGCGGCGCAAGTTATGCTGTGTAATTTCTGGGTTTTTTTCTCCTAAAGAAGGGGATAAATAAAAAAGCTTCAAATTATTTATACATGACAACAGCAGCATGACTTAAGATCATATGTCAACATGACTTAGGATCATATGTCAACCTGACTTACGATCATATGTCAACATGACTTAAGATCATATGTCAACATGTCTTAAGGTCATATGTCAACATGACTTAAGATCATATGTCAACATGACTTACGATCATATGTCAACATGACTTAGGATCATATGTCAACATGACTTAGGATCATATGTCAACATGACTTAGGATCATATGTCAACGTGACTTACGATCATATGTCAACATGACTTAGGATCATATGTCAACATGACTTAAGATCATATGTCAACATGACTTAGGATCATATGTCAACATGACTTAAGATCATATGTCAACATGACTTAAGATCATATGTCAACATGACTTAAGACCATATGTCAACATGACTTACGATCATATGTCAACATGACTTAGGATCATATGTCAACATGACTTAGGATCATATGTCAACATGTCTTAAGATCATATGTCAACATGACTTAAGATCATATGTCAACATGACTTATGATCATATGTCAACATGACTTAGGATCATATGTCAACATGACTTAGGATCATATGTCAACATGACTTAGGATCATATTTCAACATGACTTAAGATCATATGTCAACACCTTAAACTCTCCTTATTTGAAAAAAATATTTTTTTACCAACATTTACTTACCGGTATTCCCTAACAACCGAAGATCCCCCCCCCCACCCCCTACCCCCACGTATTAACTGTATTAAACAAACAAGGGAAGTAATACACGATGTAATAATCTGTATGATAAATCAATATTCTTACAGATGATAGTACCAGGGAGCATGAAGAAGAAGGTAAGAGCGACCCCCCCCCCCTTTTTTTTTCTTTCTCTTTGTGTGTTTTTTGAAGAGAGTTGTAAATGAAATGTTCTTTCTATACCGCTTTGGTTTTACAGTTTAAATATGTGTTAACCCCCACGTATTAACTGTATTAAACAAACAAGGGAAGTAATACACGATGTAATAATCTGTATAAAAAATCAATATTCTTACAGATGATAGTACCAGGGAGCATGAAGAAGAAGGTAAGAGCGACCCCCCCCCCCCTTTTTTTTTCTTTCTATTTGTGTGTTTTATGAAGAGAGTTGAAAATGAAATGTTCTTTCTATACCGCTATGGTTATAAAGATTAAATATGTGTTACTAGTTGGCGGAGAAACTACGTCACAAAAGACTGTTCTAACGGTATGCGAAGGAAAACGATGCCAAAGCTGGGGATACTAAAATTTAATTAATTATAGAAATTAATGTCTCTACAAATACAAATTTGAGAGAAGAGACATCAATTTACAGGAGAGGGAAAATGGTAGAATCCTCAAAATAGAAAAACTAATTTTTACCCACAGTAACATAAACGTCTCGTATGTCTATCTACTATTCACGCTAAGTCTACCTCTTGGTAAGTCTCGGTAAGTCTGTCTGCTAAGAAACCTGGCGGGTGCTATAAATGAATTAAATCTGAACGTTCTAGTACAGAAATTCTAGAAATCGCTTCACCTATTGGCAATCTTGAAAACCAATGGAATGCATTCGAATGTAAAAAAAAAAACTCTTTGCCCAGCCAGGGCAGGGGCGAGCAGGTAGAGTAACAACACATTCAATCAGTGACGTCAATTTCAAGGTTGAGACAAGTCTAAGCGGTGGTGGCCAGGAATAACCACGTGTTGAAGTTAAGAACACGCACTTCTCTGTACAAGTGGATATATAAAAATGACATTTTTTGGGATTCTCATTCTAAGAGGGACGGTAGTTATCTCCACTCCATCGTGTGGCTCCAGAGTTCAGACCTGCTTTGAGGTTAATGAAGAAGTCTGAAGTCAATCTCCCTTCTGACTAAATTATCAGCGTTTTTTGTTATTTCGTTTTTGCAAGGATCAGGTCTCAGTGCTGAGAATGAGTGCCACTATAATCCCATTGATAGTATTTTTTTCTTGGCTAAAGGAGCTGTCTTGTCAAGTGGTTTCTCGGTTTTCTGAAGCCATAATCTCCGCTATTAAATGCCGACAATGGCAGAGACCGAACCTTTTAAACCACTCCTGGAAATCTTGTCATTTCAATTTTTTTTTTCAGACTCGGTGAGCCGAGACTCTTTGAAACCAGGTAACCAAACAAATGACCGTCTAGTTGAACCTGTAGATGACGTTGTGTTTGACCCTGTTGTTGAACCGGTCGATGAGACCGTAGTTGAGCCTGTAGAAAAATGATCCTTAGAATCAACCCTCTCAACACACATCTCAGATAAAAAAAAAACAACATAATCTTATACTCAACTAGTTTTTCTGTCATTTTTTTAACACGTGTTATCTTTTGATGCAGTTTGGCTCGTTATGTTGTGGTATTGGTCATATTGATCTTACATTTCAAAGTTTTTAATATAAAAACGTTCCTTAGCGATTAGCTTTTTATGATTATTTGACAGTTCGGTTTCAATAATTATTTTGAAATTTTTTTTAAGGAAAATGGACTTCAGGTACCGTAAAACATCTATTTTTGTTTAATACCAAAACATATACAATGTCGCACCTAATCAATTTTACTCACAAGTAACGTTGAACTTTTAAAATGATAGAATATTCAACTTTTTCTCAATATTCATTGTAGTATTTCCATCAATTTAAAAGTTCTGTAGGGAAGTGTCCACCCTACAAAAGGATCATATCATATTAAAAAAAATTAAATTGTGCGTGAAAAAACATGTGTGAAAAAACATGTTTGAAATGTGCAATGATGTGCATCAACATTGTAGTGAGCTTGTCTAATAAGATGAATGCATGTTAGAGATTATAGCACGCCAGGCGCTGCAATGGAAAGTACACGAATTAGGCATCGAAGGGAAATAATATCAGGGCGGTTTACAAGAAATGTCATAGAGTTGATAGTTGACACTTGGTCACCTAGACGAAGATCCAACAATCTAACATCTGACGTAGATCTCACCATCTAACATCTAAAGTAGATCTAACACTCTAACATCTGACGTAGACAGTGGAACTAAAACTAAAAACGTCCCCCATCTCTTGAAGTGTTATCGGGTTAGACAATTGTATCTGATACTCTATGTACATTCTTTATTATCTCCTGTCATAAAACGATACTTATCGTTCACACTTTCCAACACAGGGGAGCATGTTTGACATGTTTTTCTAAATACACATTTATTGATCTTTCCAATGGGATATCCCTTCTAAAATATATATATATATAAATGTTTCTGACAAGCAGAAGACTTTGCTAGTCTTAATCAATCACTTGGCTTTTCACCACCATTTCAGCGTTAGACCAGTTGGATGGCTGTTGTTGCAACATCTTTACTGGAAATCTATGTCGGGGTGGGGATGGGGGTAGAAGGTGGGGAGGGGTGGGGTGGGGGAGAAAGCCGGGGTGTCATCTCCCGTTTAAATCACCACCATTAACGGTGGCCAGAAACTCTGGGTCCCACGAGTCCGTCAAACACAGTGACTGTCGACCTAAATGTCTATTTTTTAATTATTGTTTTGACACAGTTACAGTTACAGCTGTAAGTTAAACTGCTACACAGCTCTCGGGCACATGTTTGACCAAAGAGACACAACGTATGAGACGAGTCCCTCCCTCCATTGCTACACTGTTAACTTGCTACATTGCTACAGTTGTGTCAATAGAATTAATAGGGAAGCAGCCCTTAAATATTTTTTAAAATATTGATTTTGAAAATAAAGAAAAATAAAATATTTTTAAAAAACTTAGAAGAAATGACCTTGACCTTACTTGCCATGCAAATCCATTTTCCATAATGTGTTCTCGTCTCCGCTCACCACACAATTCCAAAAAAAAAAAAAAATTTATAAAAAAATTTAGAAGAAATGACCTTGACCTTGCTTGACATGAAGATCCATTTTCCATAATGTGTTCTCGTCTCCGCTCACCACACAATTACGTCAGTTTCTAAGAAAAAAAGCTCGACGCCGAAGTCGAGCTCCCTGTCGTACTCAACAACACGGTCCAGCCTGGATGAGAAGAGGTCTTCTCTGCTGGATGCCGCCAGGAAGGAGCTGGAAGAGTCCATGTCTGACGGCGGGTTCAAGCTTACAAAGAACGGCTACCTCGCCTTCGTCAGCGCCGTACTCGGCGTCATTGAGCCGAGGCACCCAAGCTACAGGCCCGCCATGACCATTGGTGAGTCCATGTCACGTGCTGGTGAGACTTCGGTACATAGTATAGGCGCACATGCTGCGAATAATTTGATTGCTGCGACTATTAAGGAGAAATGTGTTTTTAGTATTATTATTATCATTTTTTATCGGAAGTTGGCATCTTGTTTGTACGGAGTACAATTTTTGACAAGTTGTGTGGGCCTTCGGTTTCCTGCTTGAAGGAACTTCAGGCTCACATCAAGAGCATGTGCAGCTAACTCAAACTAATGATACCCTCCACGTATGTCCATGAAGGGGTGATAATTTAAAGGGACCCCGAAATTTCCTACAACATTTTATTACCTATTAGATGTACCGTGAACTCTGTTCAATCCATCCCCTCGCACACTGCCCTTACGTACTTCCCCCACAAAACACCCTATAAAATGCAACCTCACCCACCCCTTGCACCCTCCTCTCCACCCCCCCCCCCAGGCTAGACCCTACAGAGACACCGTCCAGTCACACCCATCCCTCAAACACACCCTTAACCCTCCCCTCAAATGTACCGTGAACTCTGTTCAACCCATCCCCTCGCACACTGCCCTTACGTACTTCCCCCACAAAACCCCCTATAAAATGCAACCTCCCCCACCCCTTGCACCCTCCTCTCCCCCCCCCCCCCCCAGGCTAGACCCTACAGAGACACCGTCCAGTCACACCCATCCCTCAAACACACCCTTAACCCTCCCCTCAACCCTCCTCTGCACTCTCCACTGACACTCTCCACTGACACCCTCCACCGACACCCCCCTCACACCCTCCTCTCACACCCTCCTCTCAACCCTCCTCTTACACCCTCCAATGGCTCCATCCAGTCACACCCTTGTCTCCACTTCTACCGTCATCTGGGACGAATGCAAATAACCAGTAATTTTAATCTAGACATAACGAAGACTGAACAAACTAAGCTTCATGCAGAGTTCAGTGTTAAGCTCTCAAAAATAAAGTTTGATTTAAGTCTTGAGATAAATTTAACTACTAACAAAGAATTTTTACCCGATTTAAAACATATCGACATTTTGAAATGTTTGCCCAAGATGAAATATTTCCACAGACTTGCCAGAAGAATGGGAGAAGAGAGAATTTGCTTGTGAGGCCCTCTATGACCCCGAGGTCTACGCCGTCTGCACGTTTGAGGACCTCGATCGATACCGTGACATAGAAGAGATTTCTTTAGCGGAATACATGGCCCCTGTTATAAGTGAGTACTTTTTACATGGCCACTGTTATAAGTAAGTACTTTATACATGACCCCTGTTGTAAGTGAATACTTTTTACATTGCCCATGTTATAACTGAGTACTTTATACATGGCCCCTGTTATAACTGAGTACTTTATACATGGTCCCTGTCATAACTGAGTACTTTATACATGGTCCCTTTATAACTAAGTACTTTATACATGGTCCTTGTTATAAGTGAGTAATTTGTCCTTGGCCCTGTTGTGAGTATTTTTTATATGATTTTGTTATAAATGAGTACCTTATACATGGCCCCTGTTATACGTGAGTACTTTAAAAATGAACCCAAGAAAGAAATCGTATTGTGTTCAAATTTTTTTAGAAGCTAGTTAATTAAATTTGTGATTAATCCTTACACAGGGGCATGTGCCGATTCTTCAGACATATTTTTTTTTTTTTTAATTTTGATGTAACTGACATAAAAGCGTTCGCAATATACCTGGCATCTGTGGCATGACCAGTCACAAAGCCGTACTCCAGTCTGAATCTAGAGCAAGCAAAATAGTGAAATTAACAGTGCTTTCTACTTTCAGTGGAAATATACCTTGTGATTGGTTCGTGGAAAGGCAATGCCGAAGGGAGACAACCCTCAAGTGAAGACCTATAGAATAAATAATTTTGAGCTTCTATATTTAGGATTTCTTTCAGTGCCTTCGTGAATGCTGCGAATGGCTCTACAACAGCGGTTCTCAACCTATGGGTCGCGACCCCTTCGGGGGTCAAACGACCCTTTCACAGAGGTCGCCCAAGACCATCGGAACTTAAACTCTAGAGTTATGAAGTAGTAACGAAAATAAATTTGTACTTAGGGGGCACAACAACATTAGGAACTGTATTAAAGGATCGCGGCATTAGGAAGGTTGAGAACCGCTGCTCTACAACGTTTTCTCAAATAATTCTAAACATTGATTCCGAATGCTGGCCCAAGGTATGGTGATTGTATGATTCTTACAAGGCTATACTTGCGTTGGAGTGGAGATATTTTTGTTTTGATTGTTGGCATTCACTTCGTCAAATGAAATACGTAAATAGTTTGCGATTCAGTAGTTATTAAAGGCATTTTTTAATCCCTTCTTTTCCAGGACGATTGTTGCCTAGGACAAGTGATATGGATGAAGATTGATTTCTAAGCATCGATATCACAATTGATCGCTACCAAATAGCGATAGGAACATAGGAATACCACCATATTCAATCGATAATCGATTCTATGGAATAATCCCCCACTGTTTCTGTAGTAGCAATTCTAAATGATGTTTGGCCAGTTCAATTGATGTTTTTACAACTTTCATCGGGTTTTCCCGGTTCTTTGGTTTCGATATTGTTGAGACTTCTGAATAATGACATTACGTGGACTGGATGTTAAATTTGACATATGACTTTTTTATGATTGCATTGTCATGGGGTTTTCAATTTTTTAAGTTAATAAACTAGACTGAGACAAGATCCAACATACTCATCATTGGATGGGTGGGCACGACAGCTATACCAATGGGTAGTGACGTCACACACGCTCAATATTCTGTGTGAAAAAAAACCTAACCGCACACCATCGTAGAATAGTGACCAATAAGACAGACATCTTATTAGGATCAGTGGCGTGTATAATGCGTGTGTGGGGTGGGGTCGACAGAATACTTGGACATCGTCTGAGACCGATAGGACAGAATAACGTCCCTGGGGTCACATCACGGGTGGCGTGATGTCATATACGGACATCTTTGACACAGATAGAACGACATAATAACGCCTAAAAGACTTCACGAGTGTTGTTGTGTGGTGGGACATCATATCACGACAGTCTTGACTAGCCGACGACAATTTTTAGACACATTTTATCAATATTTTGTTACTATTTACTTGTGATACCAAACTTTTGTCAAGAATAAATGTGTTCACGGTTCACTGTGAACTTCTACAACATTCTTACGTTGAATTAATTCTTTGGATCGTTTAGAGATGAACTTTTTAAATAGTAAAATTATATTTTGTTGCACATTGTACATTTAGTTGTGTTTTTTCCGTTAACTTCGTTTTCTTTTTGTTGTCTTCTTTGAAGTGGGGTCCACGGAATGCCGTGACTCGTCCGTTTAATTATTGTTGAGAATTTGAAAGGCAGTCGTCTGTTAAGAGTGGATTGAAAAGTGCCATCAACAGGTAGAGTGATAAGACGTGAAAGTGTGTATTATGTCTTTCCATTAACTTGATAGTCATAGATTTTGTCTTTCCGTTAACATAAGCGTCTTGATTGAGTTTTTCCATTAATATAACAGTCTTGATTGATTTTATTTCCATTAACATCAGAGTCTTCACACTGAATAAGATGCAGCATGACGAGTGTGTGTTTTTGTGTTTGTGTGTGTGTCATGCCTTGTAGTTTCCGCCAGAACCTTGACCTTTCATCTAACATGTCTTGCTTTTTTATTTCAGCAAATCTTTAGAGTTTTATTTTCTTTCGATTGTTGCTGTAGTATTTTGTCACAATTATCGGGTGTATACCATATTAAAGTTGTTTCATTTCTTCAGCTGGATATGAAATATTGATATGGGAGATCGCTTCTACTTATAAAATGTCGCATTGGAGATGGCATCGGTGGGTCGTCGAGCGTGAGCTCTTAATACCCCCCTTGGCATCCCTCCATACTGGCCAGACGCCGAGTCTCCCCGTCGCCAGACCGTGCGGAAGAGCGCCTGGTAACTCCCGCCTGGCCTGGGGGACGTCTGGTCGACTGAAGACGCTGCGTTTAAAGCGTTCGCGGTCCACTCTCCTTGGGTCAGAACGGCTTTGCTTCCTCACCGGGGGAAAGGTGTTGCGTTATCTCCCTTTCACCGTCCAGGGAGTTGTCCGGTCGAGACGAAAGCTAGGACGAAACGGTCGCCTAGGAGCGACTTTCTCAGGACCGCGTAGTTAAAATCCTCGGCAAGGGTTTTGGGCGCCACCCAGGCCTCATATCCATTATCGGCCACTTGCATGACTCCTAACGCAACAGGAGGATCGCAATAAAATGATTACTTCTACTAAGCATTTGATATAAGCCAAATTGTATTGTAAAAGTCTGCTGAAATAAAAACAATGTCTGTGTTTAGTTCTTAACTTATTTCTCTGATCGAATATTTTGCGACGAAAAAATTCGAAGTTTATATTTTCTTGCGACAAAAAATCTCATCAAATACCGGCAATATCTTAAGAAGATTGAAGTTTGTATGAATATTGAACAAACGGACGAAGTTGTGGAAAAGGTCAAATCAGTTAAGTTGAAGGCGTCAGTTGCATTAAAACTACAACCACCACCATAATGATGACGACGTTGTTTGGTATTTGATCCACAGACAGTTTGCATGGAGGAGATCATCGAACGAGATATTCCGCTTGCGAACTCTTCAGGGAGACTATTATAGATCGCTTAAGTCATTATCTTTCTATAAGGGAGTCAGAGGCGTTTTCTCCACGCGGGGGCGTCTCATCATTTGGTCTCTTAGACGTCGAGGCTCGCAAGTCTCTGTGAGGAATGTTACGTCCGAATCCCGTGCGGGCTCTCCCTTTGGGTTCGTTTATACCAGCCGGCACTTAAGATGTCTTGCTCATGTTTTTCTGGTAGTCCTCTGATGTGGTTTCCTCTGCGTACGCCAAGGTAATGACACCCAATGAGTGATTCCTGTGGCCAAAATATCTTCCCCTATGCAAGAAATACCCATGACACTGTAGTCATCTTTTTTTAAATATAAAATATATCAACCGCGTTTTGGTGCACTTACTAATGGCGTCAAGTCTGTGGCCCTTTACATTAGTGGGGAGACGTTGCCCATGGTTTTGTCATATAACCAAAAGGAAACAGTGACAGTATCTAACTTTGTAGACACTTTGGCAGACTTGGTATGGAAAAAGGGGGGGGGGGGGCACAAAACTATCATGTAGAGATTTCTGGAAAAGGAAAACCAAAAAAAGTCAAAAAAAAAAAAAAAAACACGCCCATCACAAGTTAAAAAAAAAGAAAAAATGAAATGTTGTATAAAATTATTTTAAAAGTTGTCGGGGGGGGGCACAAAACTATCATGTAGAGATTTCTGGTAAAGGACAACCAACACAAGTCACAAAAGAAACAAGTCACACGTCCATCACATGTTAAAAAAAAAGCAAAAGGTCACAAATCCAACACAGGTCACAACAGCAACACAGTCACACATCCAACACAGGCAAAACAAAACAAAAAACACGTAAAAGGTCACAAATCTAACACATGTTACAAAAGAATCAAGGTCACACATCCAACCAGGTCTCGCTATCAGCTGACGTCATTCTAATCACACAAGGATTGATAAAAATATGATTAAAGTCAACATTCAATGTAACTATGTTTTTTAATTGATTTCTCTTGAGTTGTTTGCTGTGCGCTGTTCTTAGTGATATTTTCATCTTTACTGTTAGCTGAATAAGGCTTTATGCCGAAACGTCCTTATCTTTTTGTCCTGTTCTCTAATTCAAGCTTCCACATACCTCGTTTTGCTATTTCATTCATTTACTAGGCTTGAATGCAGTCCTTTATTTATATTCTGAAGACAGATTCTTGAAAACCATGGAGAAACCAGAGCAATACCCGATAGTCACATAATCAACACTGGTCACACTGTAAGTACTGGTCTCATTTTCAACACTGGTCACACTGTTAGTACTGGTCACATTTTCAACACTAGTCACACTGTAATTACTGGTCACATTTTAAACACTGGTCACACTGTACGTTCTGGTCACATTTTCAACACTGCTCACATTATCAACACCGTTCAAACTATCAACACTTGTCACACTATAATTTCAGGTCACACTTTCAACACTGATCATATTATCAACATCGGTTACACTATCAACACTGGCCACACTGTGCACTGATCCCACTATCAACGCTGGTCACACTGTGCACTGGTCCCACTATCAACGCTGGTCACACTGTGCACTGGCAGCACTATCAACACTGGCAACACTGTGCACTGGCCACACCATCAACACTGGTCACACTGTGCACTGGCCACACCATCAACACTGGTCACACTGTGCACTGGCCGCACCATCAACACTGGCAACACTCTGCACTAGCCACACCATCAACACTGGTCACACTCTGCACAACACTGTGCACTGGCAGCACTATCAACACTGGCCACACTGTGCACTGGCCACAACATCAACGCTGGTCACACTGTGCACTGGCCACACCATCAACACTGGTCACACTGTGCACTGGCCGCACCATCAACACTGGCAACACTGTGCACTGGCCACACCATCAACACTGGTCACACTGTGCACTGGCAGCACTATCAACACTGGTGACAGTCGCAACAAAGCCCGCACCAAAGAAATATCTTACGCTGACATTATCCCCACATTTTATTTCGAGGACAACATCTTCAACAACGGCATCAATATCAACACTTTTTTCACCAATAACAGTAACCATACAATTAACACCTCCTTGTAATTAGCCTCTAATACCTGGCCTAGATGTGGTCAACTTTTGTGTCAAACTAGGAAAGCTCTGAGAGAAATTTCATCGCAAACACTAATAACATAACATTATTTATATACTTTGATAAAAAGATATATACATTTATATATATACCTATATGTTTTAAATTATAGTATTTATTTATCATCACTGTTTATGAGTGTCTTGCCGTCTGTTCACTACAGACAATTCATTTCTTGAACTAACCAATGACAACATGAACTGTCTGATCCACGGGATCTAATTTGCAAATGTTGAATTTATAAATACGGTCACTGAAAGTAAAGAAAAAAAATATATTAAAAAAAACTGTAAAAAAAAAAATTCACTATCAAAGACGAGTTTAACGGAAAAATTGTAGGAAGCTATTTAAAATTTTCTTAAAAATTCATTACGCAAACAAAGACTGTGTAGAGGTACAGATGCGCACTCTATGTAGCCATATGATTTAAATTGAATGTAGAAGAAGCTTATTAGTTTTAAAAAATATCATACTTTTTTAGCTTATGTTCTGCACATACTTTCTTCACGTAATGCTGGTGGTCAACTATTTTTTTCTGGGGCTTATTTTTTAGTATTACAATTTTAATAAAAACATTATACACATTTCAATGGTCGGCCGGCCCGTAAACACTGTATCAAACACTCTTGGTAAACCATAGCGGGAGGGAGACGTATGTTTCCCCATCACTCTCCACCCCAGCTCCCCATCACTCTCCACCCCACCTCCATCACTCTCCACCCCCCCTCCATCACTCTCCACCCCCCCTCCATCACTCTCCACCCCACATCCATCACTCTCCACCCCACCTCCATCACACTCCACCCCACATCCATCACTCTCCACCCCACCTCCATCACTCTCCACCCCACCTCCATCACTCTCCACCCCACCTCCATCACTCTCCACCCCACCTCCATCAC
>CAXITT010001031.1:182303-204763 GCA_964033795.1 Lymnaea stagnalis
CCCTAACCCACCAAAACCACTTCCCCCCCCCCCCCCCCCCCACACACCTTTCACCCTTAACTTTCTGAAGATAAGTACTGGATGAGAAAAGCGATTAACTGAGTGAAGAAGTCAGGTGCATCAACACAAAAATTAAGGTTTAAAGACAAGATGAAAATGCGAGTAGAAAAAAAGTATTTTAAACACTATTAAATCATGTATCAATGAAAATACAATTAATATATAAATGACTTAATTATGTAAGCAAGTTTCAAGCCTTACACAAGTGCTGGGCATTTTTTTTTTTAAAAGCGACTTCACTCACTTCTAGAATGTAAGTCAGAACATAGCGTTAGAACTATGTATAAACGGAGGACATTGACGAACAAATGGAACAACATAGAACATTGACTGAGTGGTGGACTAACAGAGGACATTGACTGAGTGGTGGACTAACAGAGGAAATTGACGGAGTGGTGGACTAACAGAGGACATTGACGGAGTGGTGGACTAACAGAGGACATTGACGGAGTGGTGAACTAACAGAGGACATTGACTGAGTGGTGGACTAACAGAGGACATTGACGGAGTGGTGGACTAACAGAGGACATTGACGGAGTGGTGGACTAACAGAGGACATTGACGGAGTGGTTGACTAACAGAGGACATAGACGGAGTGGTGGACTAACAGAGGACATTGATGGAGTGGTGGACTAACAGAGGACATTGACGGCGTGGTGGACTTACAGAGGACATTGACGGAGTGGTGGACTAACAAAGGACATTGAATAAGTGGTGGACTAATAGAGGACATTGAATAAGTGGTGGACTAACAGAGGACATTGACGGCGTGGTGGACTAATAGAGGACATAGACGGAGTGGTGGACTAACAGAGGACATTGACAGGTAGACAAACAGGAGACATTGACAGAGTGGCGCACTAACAGAGGACATTGACTGACAGGTTGACCAACAGAGATCTTTACCGGGCAGGTTGACCAACAGAGTTGCATTAAAATCATTGCCCTCTGCACAGCAGACGAAGAGGTCAGAAAATGAGGAAGTTGACTTACTCGTAGTAGTTGTCATGGACGCTGTGTACGCCCCTGAGCACCTTGCCGTCAGGTACTCGGTAGTTCAAAGGCTGGTCATAGGCGTTTACAAATGAGGTGTCTTCACAGGCGTGGACTACGTATCCTAATGGATGATAGTGTGCCATAAATCATTTATCTGTTCTGGAGACTGTATAGATAGAAACATAAGAAATAAAGAGAGAGACAGAAGGAAGGGCGTAAAGAAATAAAGGTGTAAAGAAAGAAAACAATGTTAAGAACGAAAGAAGCAAAGGAATAAAGATGAGAAGACAAAAAGTAAAGATATAAAGAAAATAAGAAAGACGTCAAGAAAAGCATAAAGAAAGAAAGACACAAAGAAAGAAAGAAAAGAAAGACATAAAGCAAGGAAGACTTAAAGAAAGACATAAAGAGAGACTTAAAGAAAGAAAGCAGCGCTGCAAATTAAGTGATAACCAATTCGGTACCTGAGTTGACTGTCACATTAAGATTTCCTTTTTGTTTTCTTCTTCAAATTTTGAAATTTAACTTTTAGAATCCCTGCTTTATTAAGTAGACCTATTTTAAGCGAATTTTTGGTACGGGTAAATTGTAATGGAAAGAAAGTAAAGTAAATGGAATGAAACAAATATTTCGTACTATATGAAAAGCCAACTTTATATTAAAAAAATATTAAGTATGTACCATAAGTGTTCTTAAACTTAAATTTACAAGCTTTTGCTCTGAACAGAAAATGCTTTTCATTGTACTTTCGGTAAAGCCACTGTCAGAGAGAGAGAGAGAGAGAGAGAGAGAGAGAGAGAGAGAGAGAGAGAGAGAGAGAGAGAGAGAGAGAGAGAGAGAGAGAGAGAGAGAGAGAGAGAGAGAAGGGGAGAGAGAGATACTTTAGGAATCCACATCTCTTGTGAGAAGTTATTTAGCCATGCTCTCATTTTCAAAGCGTGGGTGAAATTCTGTCAATTCTGTTGAGACCTACCTGTAGCAGTGCAGCACTGGAAGGACCATTTCCTGTCCTCGTAGTAGTTGTCATTGACGCTTTCCACACCCGTGATGATGCCGTCGTTACCGCATTGAAAGTCCAAGGGCTTGTCGAATTCATTTCTGTACCCTGTGGAGAGCCAGGCCCAGAAATAAAGTGACGTCATAGAAAGAAGGAGAATAATCTTCAGTGAAGTACATTACACTTAATCTCTAACGACGTTTTTTTTTTTAGAAATTAAATAGCCTCTGACCGAGAATGTTGAAAAGAATAAATTATTCTCTAACGGAGTGTTTAGATATAAAATATCTATTCTCCAATCAAGAATGGAGACATGAAATAGATAGTATTTTTTAAAAAAAAAGAAGCTTAAAAAATGACGCAAACTGCAGGTCAAACATGCTGACCTACCGCTCCAGGTACAGGAAGTAAAGTTGACGCCATTAGGGGGGACATCACAATTAAAATTCCAAACACGGTCCTCGTAGTAATTGTCCTGGATGCTCTCGATGGACTTGAAGGTCTTGCCGGCCGGACACGTTATCGTAAAGTGTTGGTCGTACTGGGTCATCCATGATGAGCACTGCTGGCAGACGGCCAGGATGGTGACCAGAAGACCATAACTGTGGACAGCCATGTCGGTGCCAAACAGCCGTGTCTCCTGTTGACTGATAGGCGAATCAGCGATATATGGTTGCGTGATTCCTGATTTAGGGGCTATTCAAACTCAGGTCAGGTCTCGTGCCGACTCTAAATGTCTTCTTTAATAACCTTTGAACATATTTTGAGGGCCATGATTCACACTACAGCTATCAGCAGCTACATTAGACAAAAATGTTGATTAAAATACGGTGTTGTTTTTTTTAAACTGACGATTTTTTTAAAATAGCAGATCAAGCAGATTCCAATGGATCTCAACTAAAAATTTCCCTACCCCAAAAAAGATATTATTGGAAACATTAAAAAGGGGTAACAAAAAGCATTTCTCCCCACTAATAATATGTGTTGTCTATTTATAAATGTTGTCTATCTATAACTTTTTTCTCTAAATATAACTTTTGTCTATTTATAGCTTTTATCATGCCTCATATACATATATATATATATATATATATATATATATATATATATATATATATTACATATCGTCATTCCTACCTAATTTCTAAACGCCTTCATTCATATATCCTGTCCCTACACATTTGGTCCTACCTCCTACCAATACACCTTCAGACATACCTCCTCTATATACACATTCAGGCATGCCCCATATCCAAAACCTTTATTCCTACCTTCTGTCTCTACACATTTGTGTCGTAGCTCCAACCAATACACCTTTAGTCATGACTCGTGTGATTACACATTCAGGGATACCTCATTTATATCGTCCTATGCCATGCCTCTTGTCTTTACGCCTTCAGACATCCCATATGTCTTTGCACCTTCATTCATACCTTCTGTCTATACACCTACAGCCGTACCTTCTGTATATGCGTCATTTATAATAATTTGGAATGAGGTGGCATTTTCTTTGACATTCAATCGGCTGTTTGCCAGTTGTTGCCAAACTCTTAGTGCCAGGCGCTCTTCTCAGAAAAGAGGGTTAATTTATTCTAATAATAATAATAATAACGTTTACTTCAAAAACACGCTTCATCCCCAAAGGCTCGAAGCGCGGTACAAAGTCAAAAAAAAAATACAAAAAAAAATTACAATTTACCACATTTAAAACAAACGCAACACTACAAAAACTATTTCAAGACCTACTAACCAAAGATTTCGATAAAAACCATTGAGAGGCCATTGTCCGTGTGAGAATTCTACCAAATGCCAGATTGTGCGTGGTATGTATTTGGGTGAGGTTGTTCTCTTTAGATTATATGTGGAGAAATATCAACAACCCCATGACTTATTGCTGAGCCGTTGTCAACCTTTTGAACCTTGTCACAACTTTTCGGTGTTGGGCCCCCCCCCCCCCTTATTCTAAGTTGATGGTTACGGCGACCGAGGTTGTTCTCTTTAGATTATATGTGGAGAAATATCAACCACCACATGACTTATTGCTGAGCCGTTGTCAACCTTTTGAACCTTGTCACAACTTTTCGGTGTTGGGCCCCCCCCCCCCCTTATTCTAAGTTGATGGTTACGGCGACCGGTCTTCATATTTTTAACATAGATCATGGGAACCATTTTTACGATATTGTGAGTAGGATCAGATGGACCAAACTGATGGAGACTTTACAAATCTGAAACTGCAATTTCTGTATGAAGCCTTGTCACAACTTTCAAAATAATATTTGATCAAAATACAATTTTCGTCCAAAAAAAAAAAAAAAACCCACTCCAAAACTATTGCGTTCATACAAAAAATTTGACGCGAAATTTGAAGCTAATTTAATCGTGTTAACTGAAGCTAAATCAAAATTGTGAAATGACGACGCAATTTTATAAATACACACTGCAAAACATTAAATCTGTGATTTACAATAGGTTACGGCAAGACAGTACAGACGCCACCAATGTTTCTTTCAGAAATTTTCCTCCCTGGGGAGGGGGCGCTGGCATTTCAGATTTTCAAGGGGGCAGGTCCAATGGGGGCACCAAAATGGACTCTGATGGTATATGATGGTTAAAAAAAATTAGTTTCAGAGTTGTTGGGGGGGGGGGCGTAAAAATGAATCATGTCCCCTGGCGTCAAACATTCTAGCAATGCCCCTTCCTGTGGCGTAGAAAAGGGTAGATGCCGCATTTTCGGACAACAGCAGAGTTTGTATCTTGGAAGGGGGAGCGAAAAAAACATTTGGCCCCCATGGTGACACTTACAATTGCTACGCCTCTACGCAGTGCATCTCTCGTCACCATAATTATTGTTCATTTTTTATTGGGTGTATGGTAGAAATCGAGGGCGCCGATGAATCCTGCTAAGATCATAAAGGTACACTCATCCAACCAAGAGCATATCGCTCTGGTAGGAGCTTCACTGGAAGAACGGGAGGCCTTCACATACTTAGGCAGCACCATTGACATGCATGGTGGAACCGAATCGGATGACAGGGCTAGAATTGCAAAGGCTAGTTCAGTATTTGTGCCACTATAGAAAATGTGGGAGTAAAAGGAGCTAACTCTGCAAACCAAAGTCAGAATTTTCAACAAAAATATCAAAACAGTCCTACTTCATTGAGCCGAAACTTGTAGAGAAACAGCGAACTTTACGCAAAAAGCACAGACCTCCTTAAACACTTGCCTTAGAAAGATCCTGAACATCAAATGGCCAAAGACCATCACCAAAAAAGACTTACTAGATAGGACATACCAGGAGCCTATTGCTGGAGACATCATAAGGAAAAGATGGATCTGGATAGAGCAAACTCTCCCTATACCCCCAGATAACATCACCAAAAAAGACTTACTAGATAGGAAATGCCAGGAGCCTACTGCTGGAGACATCATAAGGAAAAGATGGATCTGGATAGAGCAAACTCTCCCTATATCCCCAGATAACATCACCAGACAATCCCTAACATGAATTCCACAAGGAAAGGGAGGAAGCCCTAAAAATACACGGAGACGCGAGCTAGAGGCAGACACACACAATTGGGCTACACATTGAAGTAACTGGAAAGGAAAGCACAGGACCGAGATGAATGGAAAATTCTTGTAGACTACGTGTGCCCAAGACGGGGTAAGAGGCATAAGTAAGTAAGTAAGATGAATCTTGAGTGGTGGAGGGGGTCTGGTGTCATTATTTAAAAATCAAGAGGTGCATTGTATGGTATAGTTGAATTCAATGTTTCTATTAGACTCTTTGATCAAGGGAAGGACATTTTTTGAGGGAGGAATTATGGTGCCATTCATAAACTGAATTCACTTTAGTTGTGGTGTGCTCCAGGGTAATCATTTTGCACATGATTATATTCAACCTAATCCTGCAACATTGATCAAAGGGACGGAAGGGGTGCAGAATTTGAGGGCAATGAAGGGAGTCACGCAAATTCAAAATGCTGGGTTGCATTTTGGCGCATACATGATTTCATAAAAATAATAAAAGACATCTTTAACGCCGCACTAGCAGGACATGGAGAAATTTCATTTGAGTTATGATGCCCTTAAGGTTATGCCTTTTCCCTAGCTTAATACAGGCTAAAAAATCTTTATAGCCACCAGAAAATTTTTTGATGAATTCAAATTACAAAAATGAATCCAAGCAAATACTTTAATTTAGTTTTGCAGCATTTTACACTTGTGGAACAACGGAAGAGATTCTGGTTTAAAAAAAATAAATAAATGATTCACTTATCCTTTAAAATAAACATCTCCTACGGCTGCAGTGGGCTTCTGATAGTTTGGGGGCTTAAAGATGTGATGCGGATATTTTTTCACTTATCTTCTTGCAATGCAAGGTTGGGGGGGGGGGTTGCAAAACCAAAAGAGTTGCAAAAAGGAGCCTCGACGGATTTTCTTGACCTGCTTGTGTGATGCAAATATTTTAATATTACCAAATAGTCAAGTGGCTATCGTTTTTTGTTGAAAGGGGGGGGGGGTGGCGACTTAAATAAAAAGAAAAAAAATGAATTTTCAGGAGAAAAAAAAAAAATGGTTTTCATCAAAAAAGGTAAGAGTTGCAAAAAGGAGCCTCGACGGATTTTCTTGACCTGCTTGTGTGATGCAAATATTTTAATATTACCAAATAGTCAAGTGGCTATCGTTTTTTGTTGAAAGGGGGGGGGGGTGGCGACTTAACTAAAAAGTAAATAAATGAATTTTCAGTAGAAAAAAACAAAATGGTTTTCATCACAAAAGGTTCTGGCAACGTCATTTTATATGCTGAACGCAAGTAAAACAAAAATACTTGTAGCAATCAACTTACATGTAATAAAACCTTTGCTAAATATTTCCAAGTTTCATCAAAGTCAAAAAGGAAAAAAAAAACTGTGAAGTAGAAAAGTCTATATATTTTTATGGGTTAATAAAGCTGGTCATTCTTATCAATGGTATATGAACGCCAATAGTATGTAAGGAAGACACGAGTTTGTATGGGTTAATAAAACTGGTCATTCTTATCAATGGTATATGAACGCCAATAGTATGTAAGGAAGACACGAGTTGTTATGGGTTAATAAAACTGGTCATTCTTATCAATGGTATATGAACGCCAATAGTATGTAAGGAAGACACGAGTTGTTATGGGTTAATAAAACTGGTCATTCTTATCAATGGTATATGAACGAAAATATTATGTCATGAAGACACGAGTTGTTATGGGTTAATAAAACTGGTCATTCTTATCAATGGTATATGAAAGAAAATAGTATGTCATGAAGACACGAGTTGTTATGGGTTAATAAAACTGGTCATTCTTATCAATGGTATATGAACGAAAATAGTATGTAATGAAGACACGAGTTGTTTACAAAATAAATTAGAAATTTCCCCAATATTTAGTTGATTGAAATTTTTATTTGGAATTTCAAACTTCTATAACTTTTTTTTCAGATCAATAACAAATCGCCACTTAGATATTCTTTAAAACATTGTATTCTCAAATCCACAGAATTTATTTTAAATCGACTAATTAAGAAGAAGATTTTTTTTTCCTAAAACAAGTACCACCAAAAAAATGGAATTGGCATAACAATCGAAATGCAAGGTCACAATAAATCTTGTTTTAGTTTTCAGCTTTCTGATAGATACTCATCTAGAAAAAAAAAAAATTTTAAAAGATCCGTGCAAATAGATGGGGCAGTCTGTTTGTTATTCTGATATTAAAAAGATACAAAAAGTTTGTAATTTCATAAATATTGGCTAGACTAATTAATTTGTTTAAAACCTCTGTTATTCAGGAGACTTCTGTTAGAAAAGTAGCACATTTAAATTAAACGCATGAGATAATATACTCGATATAATAATTGATGAAATCTGCCCTATTTGTATGCGGCTGTTAAATTCTTTTAAAACATATCTCAATTCTTTTATGTTTTTATTTTATTTAACTCAACATTCATGGAGTCGAGTACATTTATATTTATGCTATAATTATTTATGTTTTTAAAGACTAATGCCATCATTTTAATGTATCATTAGCACCTATCCCTACTTTAAAATGATGCTTTTATGAAGAAATATAATCTGAAAAGAGACTGTGCATGTTTTATACTTCGCAAGAACTATTATTAGAAATTCAGACCTTGACACTGATTTAAAGGTAGTTTAATACAGTGTTATTAAAGTCTTTAAATTTTTGAAGTTCCAAAAAAAAAAAAAGACAAAAAAACAACAAAAAACAAGTCCGAACAAAAAGAAGTAAGGGTTCAGTTTCTAATCAGGAGTGGCGAAAACGATATTTATAATCGAATACAAGTTTGGCCTTAAATATACTGGTCATCAAGACTATCGAGCGTAGCGATATTTAATAGATTCCCCCAACTGTTATCGGTTAAAGGCACCAGGTACTAATCTTTTTAAAACTGTTTTAAATTAACAATTTAGTCGTTTTTATTTTGAAAAAAATAGATATAATCGTTCTATTTTTGTCCACATTTTCCTGGGGGGGGGGGCACTTTGACGTTTCCCGGGGGTTGGGACAGTGCCCCCCCCCCCGGAGAGATGGCTGAAACAAACCCTGGCATCATGCCACAGTGCCTGCTTTATTACGAGCCTTCAGTTTGCTTAACAAATATATTAAGATAACAAGGATGAGAAATAATGGGGGGGGGGGGGCAGGGGGGTAGCAGGGGGAAACCCTGTTCATGAAGTTCACTAAATTGAAATAATCTTGTTAATGTGTTCAACAATTAAAATCAACGAATTTGCCACTTATCTCAACCAAACGAGGACGTGTGGTTTTTAATGATTCAACTGTAACACTTGGCGTGGTGTACCCGCAAGGCGTTTCCCTTGTGTTTGTCAAAGTTGCTGGCGTCCTCACTTTTTTCACGTGAGACGTTTAGCTAATTTGTCCGTAATAAATCGGTTACAAATAACCAGTTTAAATATAACTGGGTCACGACTTACTTGGACGTGACGTATCAGGACGTTGCTAATGATATTTAAATGATACGGCGAATAGTCTAGTGTCTTTACAAGTCAGTGTTTCAACTTTCTCAATAATCCTCAATGTCTTAAATATGGCCAACAGTCGTTGTTCCTGTTGTAATAAAGCCCATGGCTTGACTTATTATTTTTTTTACTTGAACCTAGGGAAAAGCGTCCACCAGTCCCCTTCCCCATCAACTTTTTTGTTTTGAAATTCAAGTCACCATTTACTTGTTTTGCACTTTGTCAACCTCTTGCCCTCCCTTGATTGGCAAAAGGTTGTCCAAAACAAAAAAAATGATATCATGCGACGCAATTTTTAGAATTTATTTCCCAGAGCGTTCTGATTTAATCCCTGTATGTAGGCTGGCAGCTTTGCTAGCGGGCACAGATTTTTTTTCCTAACTATCCTTGACATATACCAGGCGTCATACCATTGCACGATTTTACTCTTTATATAATTGTACATTAACAATTGTATTTTTTTCGAAGATTGTACCCTTTCCCTTGCTGTGCTGTAAGTTGACATAGTTACTTGTTTCTGTATATGTGAATGTGTATTCTTATAGCATTTAATAGCATCATTTAATTGTATGTTGTTAGCATCACTGGCTTTGGTATCGTTTTCTTTGCATACTGGTTTCCGGTCCAATTTTCATTGCTACGAGCCAAATCTTAAACCATTAAATTTTCAAACCCATTTAATTAAGGAACAGCTCCAGTTGGCCATTCAAGTTCCAATAAATATATTAAAATCCACAGAGTTCAAAATTTGTGTGTTGTACCAGTTGAATGTGTCCGAAATATGCATAGATTCAATCTGACCTGGTCTAGCGTTCTCCTACGGACGTAAAAATAAAAGGAATGTAAATAAAGCATTCGTAGCTGTAATAATGTTTGTAATGTTGACAAATATCCGGTAATGCAAAAATTCCATTCGTATAAACAAAGAGTACATATGCTACATGATATTACATTTCATGCTTTGATGACATCTAAAAAAACAATGAGTTACGTCACTTCCGTCAACCAACAATCACGTGATTGTTAAAATCTACTGGAGCGAGCTTGCAGATGTCAAACTTGAAGATTCTATCCCTGGGAACAAAGAAGTGTATTTTTATTTCAATATTAAAAATTCTACGCAGTAAACCAGTATGCATAAAATTTGAAAATGACGTGAGGGTGGGTGTTTTATTCACACAGGGTTGTGATGATAGGTTGTACCAACAAACATAATTGTGTGGTTAGGTTGTACCAACAAACAGAATTGTGTGGATAGGTTGTACCAACACTGTGTGGTTAGGTTGTACCAACACTGTGTGGTTAGGTTGTACCAACAATCAGAATCGTGTGGATAGGTTGTACCAACAAACAGAGTTGTGTGGTTAGGTTGTACCAACACTGTGTGGTTAGGTTGTACCAACACTGTGTGGTTAGGTTGTACCAACAAACAGGATTGATTGGATATGTTTACCAACAAACAGAATTGTGTGGATAGGTTGTACCAACAAACAGAATTGTCTGGATAGGTTATACCAACAAACATAATTGTGTGGATGGATGAAACCTGCAATCGACAGTCTGCGGATGGGTAGCACCTACAAACAGAATCTTGTGGATGGCGTCACATTGAAAAATAGATGTGGACATGTGTTACTTCTCCACGCAGAACAGGGGTCACCAAACTACGACCCGCAGGCCGGAGCCGGCCCACTAACATCAGTTCATCCGGCCCGCAGACGGAACTTGAATTTGCTTGATAAAACGTATGGAACACAAGACCCTGTGATAAAATTTAAATCTAAATATTATATTTAGAATACTGGGAGATCTTCACACGTGCTAAGACCTGCTGCCTGCTATGCGCATTAGGTTTACCATTTTTAATTATTGTATCTACATTTTCTTTTTAAAATATTGTAATGTTCGTCAACCCATCGAACGAGATTGAATGACGAACATTTGAAAGCAATTCTCTAGATTGGATGCATCAATTCGAAATCAACATTGACGATATCATGAAAGCCAAACGTCAGTTTCACAAATCTCACTAAATCTCACTAACCCTTTTGCTGCTTAGTTTGTGAGTTTCGGATATGTGCGCACTAAGACTAAGACTGATGTAACTAACTTTTTGCTAACGTCACCTTGTAACAGACCGAGTTGTCTGTGATTTTGCACACGAAACTATGAATGTCAGGACGGCGCAATGATTTGAGTAGAGTATTTTATTAACTAGCTTTTCACGAGAAAAAAGAATGGACTATGTTTTTATAGCAGAAGTGAACCGCAAGTTTTAGTTGAACAGGGAAGTACATCTTGGGTCTGACAGAAGAGAGGACGTATTTTAACTTTCTGTCATGTGAATTATTTCTATCATGCTGTGAAATATTATAGAAGTATGTGATAATTGCATTCTGGCATTGTTACCTGGATGTTCATTTAGCAAGGCATATTATTATTATTGAATGGGGTTGTGGAATAAATAAAGTACCGTGTGTTTTTGCTCATGGACTTTGAAAACTCATTTCGTGAGACCGGACAGTCAAGTCAAGTTGAGGAATGAAAGAATTAATTACACAGTTAGCGGCATCCTAGACAAATCAAGCAGAGTTAGTTAACCATGCTAAATGTGTAATAATTAGCATGAGTTACACACCTTTAATTACTTTTTTTTTAGTATATAGATATCTTGGTTGTATTTGTGCCACTCGCCCATGTTTACCATGGAATACGAAACTTAGTTGTTCGTCTTATTTTCCAGAGCTTTCGTTCTGGTTTGCAAGTTTTATGACAGAATGATGATGCGGCCCATGCTCGTCATTCTGTCAGTTATCCGGCCCGCCGTGAACACGTTTGGTGACCCCTGACGCAGAAGATTGAAGCTCCACTAAAAAACAACACACAACTGGTTGCTATCCTCACAAACAAACTTACTTTTTGTCCTCGTCTTCGAGGCTCTCCACTCCCCTGAGCACATAGCCGTTTGGCACCCTGTAGCTCAGCACGTTGTCGTATGTGTTGATGAATGGTGTGTACAAGCACGCGTGCGTCACATAATCTGCGGGGAAAACAACGTCATTAAAAATAAAAACACGAGTCAGAGAAAATAGTTCATCTTCCACGGTAGTAAAGGACATAAAGAAATTTAACTTTTGTTTTACCTTTTTAAAAAAAAAATGTTTGCTTATTGTTTTCGCAAATTGAGTTCATATCGTATTCTAGTTACATATTTAATATGTCAAAATTTCTTCTCTGACTCTAAATAAATGTGTTTGTTAATGTCACATATATGAATATATAACAACTAATGAGAGGCAAGTAATATGGTTATTATTTCTTGTATAATAAACAGCGCATTGAGACTTGGAAAAAACTGGCCAATCAGAGTTATAGTTGAATGAGAGAGTTTGTTTTGGCATGGAGAGAAGAATGGTCGAATGAACAGAGACCGTCGATATTGTATCAAGATTTTGTTGATAACATTATCATGTAACGGTAAAATAATGATTATATTGTAGACGTTTAAAATGAATTAAAATTCGTGTTATAATTCTTCAGATTTTTGTGAAACGTATTTGTTTTTGTGAATGTCGATATTTCTGTAATCATTGCTGTGCCTGCTTCTAATATATCCAGTGCGTTACGGAATATGTTGTTTGCGTACAGAATGTGTTGAATGTGTACAGAATATCCTGAGTGCGTTACAGAATATGCCGAGCGCGTTAGATATCTCATGGGGCGGCATCAATTTTACGTAGGACTTCAGACCAATGCGACAGCTTAAGTTACCTTGTGGATTGCAACACTGGAAAGACCACATCCTGTCTTGCTTTGAATTGTCATGAATGGATTCTATCCCTGTGATGATGTTGTCATCAGGACACTGGAACATGAGAACCTCGTCGTAGTTGTTCTGGTAACCTGCAAAATTGGAGGGTAGAATAGTTCGAGGGGTAACAATCCTTTAAAGTTAACAGGGGCGTAGAAAGAGATGCGAAGGGGGCGTCAGCACTTGTTTGTCTTCAGATTGAGCGCTGGCATTTACGGGAAAATGGATAATAATGACTTTCATCCTGGGATTAATGAATTGATATAAAAGTAAAATTAATTGAAACTTAATGAAACTACAAAAGAGAGGGATTCAATAGATGAGGTTTTTTTTCTTTTTTTATAGAGTCTTTTTATGAATGGAAAACGATTTTGGTTAATTGATAAGTTGGTCACTTGGTACTAGTTGCGTCATATTCCCTATTAAGAGATAACTAGCTAATAATGCGCTTGTTAAAAAAATCAGATGTGGCCGATTGTAAAAAACAAACTTTTCACGTCATTTGAACTGTGTATTCTTTAAAAGTCGTAATTTTTAGTTTCGAATTCATCATGACATATTTACAAGCAAATGTTTGTGACAAGTTCTTTGTTTCGTTAAAAAGTAAAAAAAATTAAGAATGTTGATAGACTTATTAATAATGTGTATATGTATTAATAAATTGATTTGGGAAGGGAAGACCATTATGTAATGTAATATAAAGATAGTTTAGCTCATGAATTTGGGATAATTAAGTTACAAGAGGCATGGGCTACTACCTCATGGAATGTCCCCAAAATAGCGATGCGAATGAATTTTTCTATAGGATAGGTGACTCCATTGATAAACAAAATGAAAGATTAATTTGTATAGTCCGTTAAAAAAAAAAAGTCTTAATGTTTCAATTAAGATTTCAGACATTTAATATGTCGTTAATTACAATTTTTTAAAACTGAATTTTTTTTTTAGTTTGGATGTATTTTAATCTCAAAGCATTTACTAAAGAATATTTTTATAATACATCGCGGACATGGGTCAATTTGCTTCTATATAAATATGGATGCGACTTGAAAACGCTTGAAAACCTGTGCACGTGTGCTTCTTCTTCTTCTATTATATTAAAAGGACCCCGATCAAGTTATTGATCATTCTGGCTCCTATGCATGTAGAGGGTATTCACCACGTTTCTGTGCCTGGTGTTGGAGAGCATATTTCACTGGTTGCAAGGGCCTGAACTGAAGGTTGGAATGCCTAAGGCAATTGACGCAAATGCTTCAATCGTTGTCGCATCAACTGTTCCTTTTGGAAGCTTGTTCCAGTCCCTGTGTGTCTTTGGCAGGAATGAGCAGCTCCATACTGGCTTCTCGCTGATATGAGCCGGAGCTGCCTGTCAATGCCTCGTCGCTGTCGCTGGCCTCCGTCGCTGGGGGAGAGGGACGAGTTTCTGTTAAATGCTGGAGCAGTGGGGGCAGTCTATTAGTTGTCTTGGATATTCGTCGTCGTTCCTCCAATGGTGACCAGCTAATGACCATAATAGTTTAAGCAAATTAAAATTTTAAATAGATTGTATCGGTCTTATGAGGGAAAATGTTGACAACCTTTGACTTGCTAAAAATTATTCTAAAAAATTTAATTACGCCCTTAAAGCTTGTTGCCAGGATTTTAAGGGACCATTTTGAATAATAAATGCTAGTCTACTATGCAAATAAAATATTTCTTTAAACACGCCTGAAGTTAAACCAACATATCGACTCACTGCTCCACAAAGTTAAACCAACATATCAACTCACCACACCACAAAGTTAATTCAACATATCGACTTACCAAACCACTAAGTTAAACCAACATATCGACTCACTGCTCCACAAAGTTAAACCAACATATCAACTCACCACACCACAAAGTTAATTCAACATATCGACTTACCAAACCACTAAGTTAAACCAACATATCGACTCACCACACCACAAAGTTAATTCAACATATCGACTTACCAAACCACTAAGTTAAACCAACATATCAACTCACCACACCACAAAGTTAATTCAACATATCGACTTACCAAACCACTAAGTTAAACCAACATATCGACTCACCGCTCCACTCGCACTCAGTAAGGTCCATCCAGTCGGGTGGGTAGGCGCACGTCATGTTCCATACCCTGTCCTCCTGACTGTTGTCATGGATACTCTCTAGATGGCTGATGGTCTGTCCAGCCGGACACGCAATCTGGAAATAGGTATGGAATGCGGTCATCCATGTGTTAGCGGCCCGTGACGCCGCGACCAGCATGGCGAGGAGGGTGAGGTAGGTGGTGGTGGAACACAGCATTGTCAGGTGTCAAAAGGTGAGTTCAAGTTGTTCAGTTACCACGAGATTTGTTTCTTCTTTTATACTACGGACATAGACAACAACGTTATCTTGGCAATCATTTGATACGTTCAGGGCAATAGGTATAGGCGGAACTTTGAGCCTGACAATCATTTGTAGACATTTTGGGATATTGGCATAGGCGGAACTTTAATCTGACACTCGCTTGTAGACATTTTGAGAAATGGGTAGAAGCGGAACTGAATGTTTCATACTCATAATAAATAATGGTCTATTGCCAAAGACATTCGTGCATTTTAACTGAGTCCAACAATCATATGATTGGAATGTCTAAAAATCTTGATATATTTCAATCATATGACGTGAAAGAACTATATGTTATGAGCAGTTTTACGGTAAAATATGCTAAGTTGGACCCAAATATTTCATTGAATGGCAGTGAAACGGTTGGAAGCACAAGACTTAAGAAATAACAAACGGCGTGATTAAAGTCTAATTACTTGAGTTGAGAAATCACGTGAGTAAAGACTAACCACGTGAGTAAAGACTAATCACGTGAGTAAAGACTAATCACGTGAGTAAAGACTAATCACGTGAGTAAAGACTAATCACGTGAGTAAAGACTAATCACGTGAGTAAAGACTAATCACGTGAGTAAAGACTAATCACGTGAGTAAAGACTAATCACGTGAGTAAAGACTAATCACGTGAGTAAAGACTAATCACGTGAGTAAAGACTAATCACGTGAGTAAAGACTAATCACGTGAGTAAAGACTAATCACGTGAGTAAAGACTAATCACGTGAGTAAAGACTAATCACGTGAGTAAAGACTAATCACGTGAGTAAAGACTAATCACGTGAGTAAAGACTAATCACGTGAGTAAAGACTAATCACGTGAGTAAAGACTAATCACGTGAGTAAAGACTAATCACGTGAGTAAAGACTAATCACGTGAGTAAAGACTAATCACGTGAGTAAAGACTAATCACGTGAGTAAAGACTAATCACGTGAGTAAAGACTAATCACGTGAGTAAAGACTAATCACGTGAGTAAAGACTAATCACGTGAGTAAAGACTAATCACGTGAGTAAAGACTAATCACGTGAGTAAAGACTAATCACGTGAGTAAAGACTAATCACGTGAGTAAAGACTAATCACGTGAGTAAAGACTAATCACGTGAGTAAAGACTAATCACGTGAGTAAAGACTAATCACGTGAGTAAAGACTAACCACGTGAGTAAAGACTAATCACGTGAGTAAAGACTAATCACGTGAGTAAAGACTAACCACGTGAGTAAAGACTAACCACGTGAGTAAAGACTAATCACGTGAGTAAAGACTAATCACGTGAGTAAAGACTAACCACGTGAGTAAAGACTAATCACGTGAGTAAAGACTAACCACGTGAGTAAAGACTAATCACGTGAGTAAAGACTAACCACGTGAGTAAAGACTAACCACGTGAGTAAAGACTAATCACGTGAGTAAAGACTAACCACGTGAGTAAAGACTAACCACGTGAGTAAAGACTAATCACGTGAGTAAAGACTAATCACGTGAGTAAAGACTAACCACGTGAGTAAAGACTAACCACGTGAGTAAAGACTAACCACGTGAGTAAAGACTAATCACGTGAGTAAAGACTAATCACGTGAGTAAAGACTAATCACGTGAGTAAAGACTAATCACGTGAGTAAAGACCAGCGACAGATTTGTTGCTTACGAGTCATATTCCTCCCGTCGTGTTCCAGTTCAGACACAGGCCATAGCTCTTCACTTTCACCTATGAAATAACCTGGGGCGAATTTCTCCGACCGTTGCCATATTGTCACCGTCCCTCCTTCCTGGCCATTCTCAATGCGTGTGAACATCCGTTTGAAATGACTGGTGTGTCTGGAGCATTCATCCAATACGCCCATGATGTAATCTTTTACTGGAATGGTCTTAATCTTTGGACAAAGTCTAGCAATGATTATTGGTTTTGTTGTTCAATCCTGACCATTGTAGTGTAAGTTTTTGACGTAAATGAGACATCACTTAATTCAATAAGAGCACTGAGATTAGTTATTGCTATCTAAAACTACGTTGGGAGTTTTCTGTTTTGGCGATGTTTGGGAGCGAAAGTAAGAAATGTATAGTGAACAGAAATCTAAATCTAATGCCTTAACAGTTTGCTTTCGAAGTCAATAGACCTTTGCATGATGTTAGACCTTTGCATGATGTTAGACCTTTGCATGATGTTAGACCTTTGCATGATGTTAGACCTTTGCATGATGTTAGACCTTTGCATGATGTTAGACCTTTGCATGATGTTAGACCTTTGCATGATGTTAGACCTTTGCATGATGTTAGACCTTTGAACGCGAACATGATCAAGGCTTCGACTTGAGTAGCAGCCTCGATTCGGTTGTATTTTGTTTAAAGTGTGGAAGAGTTGATCCATTCGTCAGTCTCACTCTCTCACCCTTTGGCTATGTGTTCCAATGGCAAGACTCTTTCAAGACGGCTGGAATCAGACCAGGATGCAGTGGATGACCACCAGTGTTTCTTGTGTCTTTCTGTATCACATGAAATGTCTTAATTTTCTTTGAGCCAATATCATAGCGCCTTCGTGGCTCCATCTGCGGGTTTGATTTCAGAGTTGACTTCTCTTGGATGATTTGCCATCCAAGGTTAAGGAGTCCCATCTACCCAGGCTGCTTGTGTTTTTTTTTTTTTTTGCTTGTCTAGGCTGGTGAAAAACTCCAGTCACAAAGCTTGGGATTGACTCTGTTTAAACCACTCGGCCACCCAAAGTATAATAAACTAAGGAACGCACTTCTGGCCAAATGTGCCCATGACCTAATGCGCATGTAGAGATCGTGCAGGCGGCAAGTAAACAAGAAAAGTAACATATTTTGATATCGCAATGGGTTAGTCGCCGGGAAAAGATAAGACCAGGTCAATCCCGTGTCTGAGAACGAAAACATGCAAATATGAAATGTACTTTTAATGGTTTCTATGTGTACATTTTAGACTCTACGATGCCGAACTCGTGGCAACCCAGTTATAGTTATGTATTAGGCATTGGGTGCAAAAGAACCCAGTGGTAGAATTGTATTAGGAAGTGCGTGCAAGGGAACCCAGTGGTAATCATGTATTAGTCAGTGGGTGCAAGCGAATGCAGTGGTAGTCATGTATTAGGCTGTGGGTGCAAGGGAACCCAGTGGTAGTCATGTATTAGGCAGTGGGTGCAAGGGAACCCAGTGGTAGTCATGTATTAGGCAGTGGGTGCAAGGGAACCCAGTGGTAGTCATGTATTAGGCAGTGGGTGCAAGGGAACCCAGTGGTAGTCATGTATTAGGCAGTGGGTGCAAGGGAACCCAGTGGTAGTCATGTATTAGGCAGTGGGTGCAAGGGAACCCAGTGGTAGTCATGTATTAGGCAGTGGGTGCAAGGGAACCCAGTGGTAGTCATGTATTAGGCAGTGGGTGCAAGGGAACCCAGTGGTAGTCATGTATTAGGCAGTGGGTGCAAGGGAACCCAGTGGTAGTCATGTATTAGGCAGTGGGTGCAAGGGAACCCAGTGGTAGTCATGTATTAGGCTGTGGGTGCAAGGGAACCCAGTGGTAGTCATGTATTAGGCTGTGGGTGCAAGGGAACCCAGTGGTAGTCATGTATTAGGCTGTGGGTGCAAGGGAACCCAGTGGTAATCATGTATTAGGCAGTGGGTGCAAGGGAACCCAGTGGTAGTCATGTATTAGGCAGTGGGTGCAAGGGAACCCAGTGGTAATCATGTATTAGGCTGTGGGTGCAAGGGAACCCAGTGGTAGTCATGTATTAGGCAGTGGGTGCAAGGGAACCCAGTGGTAGTCATGTATTAGGCAGTGGGTGCAAGGGAACCCAGTGGTAGTCATGTATTAGGCTGTGGGTGCAAGGGAACCCAGTGGTAGTCATGTATTAGGCAGTGGGTGCAAGGGAACCCAGTGGTAGTCATGTATTAGGCTGTGGGTGCAAGGGAACCCAGTGGTAGTCATGTATTAGGCTGTGGGTGCAAGGGAACCCAGTGGTAGTCATGTATTAGGCTGTGGGTGCAAGGGAACCCAGTGGTAATCATGTATTAGGCAGTGGGTGCAAGGGAACCCAGTGGTAGTCATGTATTAGGCAGTGGGTGCAAGGGAACCCAGTGGTAATCATGTATTAGGCTGTGGGTGCAAGGGAACCCAGTGGTAGTCATGTATTAGGCAGTGGGTGCAAGGGAACCCAGTGGTAGTCATGTATTAGGCAGTGGGTGCAAGGGAACCCAGTGGTAGTCATGTAAGAGTAAAGACTAATCACGTGAGTAAAGACTAACCACGTGAGTAAAGACTAATCACGTGAGTAAAGACTAATCACGTGAGTAAAGACTAACCACGTGAGTAAAGACTAATCACGTGAGTAAAGACTAATCACGTGAGTAAAGACTAATCACGTGAGTAAAGACTAATCACGTGAGTAAAGACTAATCACGTGAGTAAAGACTAATCACGTGAGTAAAGACTAATCACGTGAGTAAAGACTAATCACGTGAGTAAAGACTAATCACGTGAGTAAAGACTAATCACGTGAGTAAAGACTAATCACGTGAGTAAAGACTAATCACGTGAGTAAAGACTAATCACGTGAGTAAAGACTAACCACGTGAGTAAAGACTAATCACGTGAGTAAAGACTAACCACGTGAGTAAAGACTAATCACGTGAGTAAAGACTAATCACGTGAGTAAAGACTAACCACGTGAGTAAAGACTAACCACGTGAGTAAAGACTAATCACGTGAGTAAAGACTAACCACGTGAGTAAAGACTAATCACGTGAGTAAAGACTAATCACGTGAGTAAAGACTAACCACGTGAGTAAAGACTAANCCTTTGCATGATGTTAGACCTTTGCATGATGTTAGACCTTTGCATGATGTTAGACCTTTGCATGATGTTAGACCTTTGCATGATGTTAGACCTTTGCATGATGTTAGACCTTTGCATGATGTTAGACCTTTGCATGATGTTAGACCTTTGCATGATGTTAGACCTTTGCATGATGTTAGACCTTTGCATGATGTTAGACCTTTGCATGATGTTAGACCTTTGCATGATGTTAGACCTTTGCATGATGTTAGACCTTTGCATGATGTTAGACCTTTGCATGATGTTAGACCTTTGCATGATGTTAGACCTTTGCATGATGTTAGACCTTTGCATGATGTTAGACCTTTGCATGATGTTAGACCTTTGCATGATGTTAGACCTTTGCATGATGTTAGACCTTTGCATGATGTTAGACCTTTGCATGATGTTAGACCTTTGCATGATGTTAGACCTTTGCATGATGTTAGACCTTTGCATGATGTTAGACCTTTGCATGATGTTAGACCTTTGCATGATGTTAGACCTTTGCATGATGTTAGACCTTTGCATGATGTTAGACCTTTGCATGATGTTAGACCTTTGCATGATGTTAGACCTTTGCATGATGTTAGACCTTTGCATGATGTTAGACCTTTGCATGATGTTAGACCTTTGCATGATGTTAGACCTTTGCATGATGTTAGACCTTTGCATGATGTTAGACCTTTGCATGATGTTAGACCTTTGCATGATGTTAGACCTTTGCATGATGTTAGACCTTTGCATGATGTTAGACCTTTGCATGATGTTAGACCTTTGCATGATGTTAGACCTTTGCATGATGTTAGACCTTTGCATGATGTTAGACCTTTGCATGATGTTAGACCTTTGCATGATGTTAGACCTTTGCATGATGTTAGACCTTTGCATGATGTTAGACCTTTGCATGATGTTAGACCTTTGCATGATGTTAGACCTTTGCATGATGTTAGACCTTTGCATGATGTTAGACCTTTGCATGATGTTAGACCTTTGCATGATGTTAGACCTTTGCATGATGTTAGACCTTTGCATGATGTTAGACCTTTGCATGATGTTAGACCTTTGCATGATGTTAGACCTTTGCATGATGTTAGACCTTTGCATGATGTTAGACCTTTGCATGATGTTAGACCTTTGCATGATGTTAGACCTTTGCATGATGTTAGACCTTTGCATGATGTTAGACCTTTGCATGATGTTAGACCTTTGCATGATGTTAGACCTTTGAACGCGAACATGATCAAGGCTTCGACTTGAGTAGCAGCCTCGATTCGGTTGTATTTTGTTTAAAGTGTGGAAGAGTTGATCCATTCGTCAGTCTCACTCTCTCACCCTTTGGCTATGTGTTCCAATGGCAAGACTCTTTCAAGACGGCTGGAATCAGACCAGGATGCAGTGGATGACCACCAGTGTTTCTTGTGTCTTTCTGTATCACATGAAATGTCTTAATTTTCTTTGAGCCAATATCATAGCGCCTTCGTGGGTCCATCTGCGGGTTTGATTTCAGAGTTGACTTCTCTTGGATGATTTGCCATCCAAGGTTAAGGAGTCCCATCTACCCAGGCTGCTTGTGTTTTTTTTTTTTTTTTGCTTGTCTAGGCTGGTGAAAAACTCCAGTCACAAAGCTTGGGATTGACTCTGTTTAAACCACTCGGCCACCCAAAGTATAATAAACTAAGGACAGCACTTCTGGCCAAATGTGCCCATGACCTAATGCGCATGTAGAGATCGTGCAGGCGGCAAGTAAACAAGAAAAGTAACATATTTTGATATCGCAATGGGTTAGTCGCCGGGAAAAGATAAGACCAGGTCAATCCCGTGTCTGAGAACGAAAACATGCAAATATGAAATGTACTTTTAATGGTTTCTATGTGTACATTTTAGACTCTACGATGCCGAACTCGTGGCAACCCAGTTATAGTTATGTATTAGGCATTGGGTGCAAAAGAACCCAGTGGTAGAATTGTATTAGGAAGTGCGTGCAAGGGAACCCAGTGGTAATCATGTATTAGTCAGTGGGTGCAAGCGAATGCAGTGGTAGTCATGTATTAGGCTGTGGGTGCAAGGGAACCCAGTGGTAGTCATGTATTAGGCTGTGGGTGCAAGGGAACCCAGTGGTAGTCATGTATTAGGCAGTGGGTGCAAGGGAACCCGGTGGTAGTCATGTATTAGACAGTGGGTGCAAGGGAACCCGGTGGTAGTCATGTATTAGACAGTGGGTGCAAGGGAACCCAGTGGTAGTCATGTATTAGGCTGTGGGTGCAAGGGAACCCAGTGGTAGTCATGTATTAGACAGTGGGTGCAAGGGAACCCAGTGGTAGTCATGTATTAGGCAGTGGG
>CAXITT010001032.1:22789-60032 GCA_964033795.1 Lymnaea stagnalis
TCTCATTGGATCTGAGTGCCATGCCATGTGTGCTCTCATTGGATCTGAGTGCCATGCCATGTGTGTTCTCATTGGATCTGAGTGCCATGCCATGTGTGTTCTCATTGGATCTGAGTGCCATGCCATGTGTGTTCTCATTGGATCTGAGTGCCATGCCATGTGTGCTCTCATTGGATCTGAGTGCTAGAAGAACTGAAACTTGAATTTTCCACTTAATGTGCCTAAGAAGAATCGATATAATTTTGTTCGAAGACAAACTCCAATGAAAAACTAAGGTTTTAATCAGTATTGTCAAAGATTTCAGAAGCTGCACTGGTAAGTCCCTTCAGTATGGTCATGTGTCTATAGAAGAACATCACGTCCACTTGCCAAGACAATATTAAGATGACAGCCAAAAGAAAATCAATCAGGAGAAAACCCTAAGGGTCGGGCCAGGACAATAGATAAGGATTGTTGTAATAGAGAGCTGATACCATAGGCCTTTGCCCGCCTTTGCTTTAAGCTGGAATCAGCGTGCGAGGGATGAATGAACGAGTGGGAACATTGAAGTTTAAAAAAAAAATGATTTACTTTTCATTGAGAATTAGCTTTAAATGGTGACAAAAATTAAGTCCAAAAATAATTTGAAAATAGTGTGACTCTAAGTGGTAATCATTTCTTGCCCCTAATGTGTGTCCATATCTGATTTAGATACTGTCGTAACATTAACAAGCCACTAAGCTTTCTTATTAATAAAATCTTAACAGCTTCTGGTCTGAGACTTGAGGAAATACAGCATCTGCTACAGTCTGGGCCCGAAGATCCACTGCGTCTTTTCAGTTTGTTCTGTGAGATGGACGTCCTCTGCAAACTGGGAGATTTCTACTTGTGGCGGGAAACAGCAAGGTGACGTATGAAGTTTAGTAGTGTTCTATGGTTTCAGGGAACGTTCATTTGATCCATCTATTTAGGGTTGACTGTGTTAGGGAAACTATGTTGTACAAGATCAAAAATGGGCTGGTCCACTGCTCCAGCATCAAACAGAAACTCGCCCATCTCCCCCCTAGACAGCGACGAGGCCACGACAGGATGTTTCGGCTAACAAAAACAAAAACTCAGTACAGGAGGTCCTCATTCCTGCCAAAGACAATAAAGGACTGGAACAAGCTTCCAAAAGCAACAGTTGAGGTGACTACACTTGACATATTTACAGCTTTTGCCTCCTGTCTTCCAAACCCAGTTCATAAAACCCTAGCTGCGTAGCCCTTGCAACCAGTGAAGTATCCCTTTGAAAACCATGCACAGTAACTTCGCAAACCCCTCTGAAACATAGGAGCCAGAATGATCCATTTATTGATCGTGGGCCCTCAAAATATAGAAGAAGAAGAGAAGAAGAAAAAGAAGTTCATTTGATCAATCTGTTTAGGGTTGACTGTATTCGAAATGCCATTGTTAACGTTTTTTCCTAAAAATTGTAAAGACACTACAGGCTTCAAATTAACTTTGACCCGTCGAGACATTAAAGAAGTCTAACAAATTAACCTTGATCCGTCAAGACATTAAAGAAGTCTAATTAGATTATATTTCATTCTGCTTTTAAAATGAATTGCATTCTCTCATCTGCATTGCATCATTTTGATGTTCTTATCTTCATTGCATTATTTTGATGCTCTTATCTATATTGCATTATTTTGATGCTCTTATCCCCATTGCATTATTTGATCCTCTTATCCCCATTGCATCATTTTGATGCTCTATCTCTATTGCATTATTTTGATGCTCTTACCTCTTTTGTCAGATGGGTCAAGTATGAAGAGTTCATAGAAGAAGGAGGAATGCGATGGTCCAAGCCCCATGTGTCCGCCTTGTCTTTGCCTTCACTTTTTGAGCTGAGGAACAGTCTGGCATCGGGTCTATGTCTACTCAACATGGATGCTACAAGCATGAAACAATTGGCAGGTAAGATCGAATTGGCAGGTAAGATCGAATTGGCAGGTAAGATCGAATTGGCAGGTAAGATCGTGCTCGATTTCGCTTTAAAAAATTGGAGGGATTGGGGGTGTAAAAACTATTCAAAAATCGTATGTAGTTAAAAATTGTGAAATTCAATTTATTCATTTTGTTATTGTTAATTCCATTTTTCCTTGATTTCAAATAATTTCACGGAACAATATAGTGGCTGATTCGGGTAGGGGACACAACATCAGATTTTTAGCCATAATCATATCATCTTCTACAGTGTTATCCCAATCAGTTTTGAAATAAACCCATTCTCAACAGTTACACTGTCATTTACCATTTTCCATTGTTCCAACAATAAATAATCTGATCATTTATTTAGAAGGGAAATTAACAACTTTTTACTTTCAACTTAAAAAATATGTCCATAGATATAGTCATAGAAAACTTAGAGACCCAGCAGACGTTAGAAAATAGTGTTAGAGACCAAATACACCAGGCAATTTCTGCTCAGCACTGCTTCCAGCACCAGAAGACCCATAGAATTCTCTCCACTATACCAAGCTCTGAAGGAAAAAATACAGTGAAGAAGAACACTTCAGTCAAGTTTGTAGTTGGTAAGTCATAATTAATAATAAATATTTATAGTATGATACATAACTATGATGTGTGTATACTGTATACTGTTGTATAATAATAATTATAATACTAACTATAGTAGCCTTCTCTATAGTTGACTATTCTATAGACTATAGACTGTAATAAATCATACTAGTATGTATTTTAAATTATGACTTACCAATACCTTACACATTACTATGATAATGATATTGATTGATAGTTGTTGTTTTAAAGAGTGAAGATTAATAAATTTTGATGTTAGTTTTATTACCTGTTTTGTTTAGTTCACTAATAAAGATTGGGCTATTGGCTATTGAGGGATTAGAATTAGGGTGAACATGATTTTAGTTATTTCCTTTTTTTTTTTTTTAAGTCAAAAAATTAATAATGACCTAACAACCATTTCTTATGGTATTTTTAGGAATATTTTATTTTATTTTTGTTATGGTCGGATTACAAAAAGAATAAATTAATTAGGTTAGAACATAATTTTAAAATTGTTCGCATAACATAAAAATTAACCTATTTTTATAATAAAAAAAAACCTAAAAATACTAAAGAATTTCTCATAAGAAAGTCATTCTTTAATTAATTGCAATTAAATTTGGACTCCCTCACTGTTCATTTTAATATTAGAATTAAATAGATTGCAGGGAGATATTGTATCTAAGAATATATTATCTTATATTTTTAATGTGAAGTCAACTATAGTTTTGTAAGAGTAAAAGATTGTTTTATTTTAAGTTAAAGAAAACTCAATAAAATTGAAACATATGTGACAAGTTATATTCTCATATTGCTGGTTATTTCTAGTCATCAGGGGAAAAATAAAAAATAAAATGTTTTTAAAATTCTTAAGGTGATGACCCCACTAATGAGAATGATGAAGTTTTGATAGACCACTCAATACCAGTCTACTCTCCTAAATCTGTTGTAAGTTTGACCATTCAATACCAGTCTACTCTCCTAAATCTGTTGTAAGTTTGACCACTCAAAACCAGTCTACACTCCTAAATCTGTTATTAGTTTGACCACTCAATATCGGACTACTCTCCTAAATCTGTTGTAAGTTTTACCATTCAATACCAGTCAAAGCTCCTAAATCTGTTGTAAGTATGACCACTCAATGCCAATCTACTCTCTTAAATCTGTTGTAACTTTGACCACTCAATACCAATCTACACTCCTAAACCTGTTGTAAATTTGATCTCAATTTTAGCTCTTTTAAAGCTTTAAACTATTCTATTATAGAAGCTTTTCTTCTTGTGTAATCTATTGAACTTTTGAGGAAGATGTTTTTGAATCATTCCTACAAAGGGAAAAGAAAACATATCTTTACCTCCATATGCCTATGAGTTATTTTTTTAATGTAATGGATACATAATGTACATTTATATAGTCTATGTGATATCATATCAGATATATTTGCAAGATGTTTTTAGTATTAAAAAGTCTATATCATCCAATGCAATTATTTCTGATCATTTTCTTCAATACATTGTGCAGCTAAATGAAAACTTTATGAAAAAGATTCCATCAAGGACAGAAGCAGCCAGCATATTGGTTGGAGAACTTGCTTGTCTTAAAGATCGAGTGGTAATACATTCTTCTTATTTTTCTTTTAAATAGAACATCATCTGAGCAATGCATTTCAAAAAAACATTTTTTTCAAAAAATTAACTCTGATGTTACATTACTTGTTATTTGTTTTAAATATTATTTAAAAATTTTACTTGTATATTCTAAATTATTACTAGAAAAAAAAAGATACAAATAAGTTCTTAAATTTATTGTCTCTTAACATTGTCTTACACTCTTGTTAAAAGTATTTTTTTTAAAAGTATTTGTGCTGCTACTTATCATCAATTTGAAATTATTTCATAGCTATTTCTACATTTTGATGAAAATATATTTGCACTAAAATATAATCCAGGTGAATAATATAGAATGAGTGGCATATTATTGTCTCCTAGGGGGGCCTTAATTTTTTAACCAGGGACTGGTTCACTGTCCCTCAGAAACTGCTGGAGGCTGGACTATAGTTTGAAAAAAAATGGAACAAATTCCTATGCACCCTGCATATTTGTTGCCAAAACAAAAGTTTAAAAAATTAAAATGAAGAATATTCTTAATCAATGCAAATTTGTGGACTTGCTTTTCGCTAAATAGATGGTCAGTTTCCTGTTCAATATTTGTCACTGCTACCCTGGTATCCATACATCAGCCAGGCATGCCGGGTTTAGGAATCCTTGTTGGCTGTATCTGGCCAGCGGTCATAGTTTGAGATTCCATGGTCTATCATATTTGTAATTTGCCTATTAAGATTACTTTCAAAGTGGTATATGGGGGTCATAAAATTTCATGGCTAAAATTATTTACATTAAAAAAAACAATGTCTTAGGTTTTTTTTCCAAAGGTTCCCCGCACATCATTGAAATCAGGGAAATTGAGGAAAAATATGAAAATCTTTTTACAACTTTAAAAAGCAGAACATAGTTTGGGTTATAGGTTCCAATCCTGGGTTATGGGCCCTTCTCCTAAGTTATGAGCTCCACTCCTGCGTCATGGACACCCAATCTGAGTTCCAAGCTCCTGGCTTATGAATCCCACATCTGAATGACAGGCATAATTGAAACTAAAATACCACTCTCAATTCAGTCAATGTTTACTGACAAGTACATGGTTTTATGTGCATCATTTTTTAGAGGACACATTTTTCAGGTGCATGCTTTTATACGCCTGTGTGAAGGAAGAAATGTTGGTGAAATAACCGAAGTGCCCATCCCAACAAGATTTATCATCATACTCCTAGGACCTCCTGGTAGTCAAATGAAAAATGTTGAGATTGGGCGAGCAATGTCAACTATAATGGTAGACAAGGTATGCTGAACAGTTTCTTGGCATCATTGGCAGTGACTACCCTTTAATATTATTTATTATGTTAAATTTCAAATTACGTATCTTTTAAGAAAGATCTTTTAATATAAATTAAAATTGACAATTGTTCTTAAGAACTTCTACTATTGATTGTCGGTCAAGGTAAAAAGAATATAAAAGCTTACGATTGGATCAGAAGTTACAGGCATACATTTACTTTGCCACTTAACTCTGAATTTCCCAAACTTTTAGGTTTGGTGGATCAGTGGACAAGTTTTGAAATTGCATGAGGGGTCAGTGGAAGATTTATTATCTTTTCATGTGTCCATAAATATTTATGTTATCATACGGCAACGTAAAGCTCACCATTTCGGGAACGCTGACTAAACAGACTGTGAGGCCATTCTTAAATCATGTCATGTGTTTTGGGGGAAAGGACTCATAATTTTGTGATGAGGTGAGGGGTTAAGCATTTTGAAATCACATAAAAAAAGCGGAGCATTATTGCAACAACAAAAAATGCAATGGGTTTAATTACAGACATTTTTAACATTATTCTTTTATACAATAATAATAGCCTAAATATTTTATTATTTTAAAATTTAAACTACGATCATGGAGAGAATCAGTACAGGTATATGATATTTGACAAAATGGCTTTGATCCATGGAGGAAGCGAATCGAGGAGTAGTGATATTGACAGTCGTGAGACTTTGTCGAAATGTGGAGCGGGAGTCACAGAATTAGGTTCTGGAAAAAATGGTTGTTGGGGAGGGGGGAGAAAGATCTTAGTAATTGTTCAAGGGCAGGGTTTCTTAACCTTCTTGCAGCGCTCAATTTCAACACACCCCCCCCCCTTCGAAAGGATAAATTATATTGTAGGCTAATAAAATTTAAAAATGAAAATTATCTGTTCATTGTAGTTTTATTTCTTTAATTAACTTTCTAGGAACAAGGAAAAATGCTGCAATTCAAATAAGGCTCAAGAAAAACCTTTACGGGTGATAATCAAAATGCATAAAAACATAAAATATGATAAAAACTGATTTTTTTTTTTAAAGGCAGCAACAGCTAGCAATGGCACAAATACAATTTTCATGGTCTTCAGCATCCCAGGGGGTGCTTTCAACTCTGGTTAAGAACCACTGATCTAGAGAAATGTTTCTGAAACAGGTTCAGAATTCTATATCAATAGCTTCTGATTTTTTATGGTTTTTAAATGACAGAAGTTGACAGTTATTTTTTTCTTTTAAGGTGGGGGGGGGGGGGTGTCTAACATTTTGATGATGGGAGGTTAAAAATATGCAAAATTTGCATGAGGTTATTTATAGATGGTCCTGTTATCATAGTTTGAGTTTATTATGACATTGCATAGTCACAAATTTCCTTACTTCACGCTTAAATAAAGGAAGTCCTTAAATCTTGACTAAAAAGAATACTCTCTCAAATTTGAAATCTTACAGCATGATTTACATTGCTGTTTGAGACTGTTAGTTATTTTAAGGTTCTATGATCCCCTTAGTTATTAAACTGATGGTTATTTGAGCCATTTAGTTATTAAACTGATGACTCTTTGAGCCACTTATTTATTTAACTGACTAAATGAGATACAACTTCATGGTACTCAGAATTTTAGAAGACCAAAACTTGAAATAATTTGTTTAATCTTTATTTTTCTTCCAGATATTTAGGCGCATAGCCTACAAGGCAACCAGCAGACATGACATTCTGATTGGTATCGATTACTTCCTGAGTAATCTGACAGCCTTGCCACCTGATGTGTGGGATCCTAAGATAAGGCTGGAACCCCCTCAAATCAAAGTTTCTAAAGTAAGATTTCTGACCTAAATATTAACCATTTTTAACTATGTGTCCGTCCAGTTTAAATCAGACTGGGTATTACATGCATAACATGTGCATTTATAGAAACTTTTGTATTGAATAGATCACCAAATACAACAAACTTAAATCTTCAGAATTTTAAGCTTTTGATATTGTGGACAGTTTCAATTTTTTATAATACAATTTGTCTGGCAAGAGTCTCAAAAATGCCGGCATGATTAATAGGATATATGCACAGAAAAATGTGATCTCCAGGCTGGGGAATACATAATATGATATATGCACAGAAGAATGTGGAGTGAAATCTCTAGGCTGGGGAAGTTCTTGCATCAGTTTTCATTCCTTAGGCACAGCTTTATTTCCCCTTAACAAAAGACTTCTTTGTAAATGAGAAAACCCCAGATTCAATACAAGCTCTCCTGACTTTAATATTAAAACATTATTATACTTTATTGAGTGCTGACAAACAATGAATATTATTAAAAACTACTATACCAGCAGACTCACAAAGAAAAGGAAAGATAAGAATGGAAAAAATATTTTCCCCATCTTAAACTAATGATGAGCCGAATAACCTCTACTTTATCTTCATATTTTGATTTAGTCCTTCTAGCTTCATTAAATAATACACTCTCCAAAATATACTTTTAAACTGATATTTGTCTTACTTAACAGAAAGTGAAAAATCCTGATGTGGGTCAAATAAAAGCAGCTGGTGAAGAAAGTGATGAGGAGGATGACCATTTTGACCCAACTTTAGTACAATCTGGAAGGTTACATCAAAATACTCCTAAAACTTAATTTTTAAACATTCTGTCAGGAATAGCATAAATATTGCTTTAGAATAATTCTTTTTGATTGATTTTGATATTTATATCGCGCTGGTATCCATGCCACTTTAGCATGCTCATTGCGCTCTGGTTTTCCGAAATCTATGTAAACAAAAAAGTTTTTAAATGTTTCTTAAATGATTTTTTATCATTTACAATTACCCTCAAAGATTGAGGCAAACTGTTCCATAATTTTGGCGCTATCGCTTCAAAAGAGCGCACTCCGTAAGACTTTTTTCTGTGTTCATCCACACTAGGAACACTCAGTAAGTACTGTGTTGAAGACCGCAGACTCTTCAAGGATACACGTTTATAAATCAGTTCTTTGAGATATTCCGGTGCTGGCCATATAATTAAATTCTCTTGTAGACATGGCAGTGTAAAAAAGATTTTTAAAGAGCAATTAATTTTTTTAAAAATTAATTTATAATGACTCTGGTCATTTAAAATTATCTTTGTTTTCTATTTGTATTAAAATAACAATAATTCGTTAAACCTTGAAACTATGTGTTAAATTGTTTAAATAGTTTGAATGAACTTCAAATGAATAAACCTTGAAAAATTGTAAACAAAATATTGCAATTGATACATAAAATAATTAAATATTTGCCATAAAAAAACACTTAAAACAGAACATTAGAAGATATAACAATAAATGATTAGATATTAGTACTCAACAGTTAATATTTTACAAAACAAATATAATTTTTTTATGCCCTGAGGTTAGGCTCAGAAAAATAATATTTGGTTAATCAGAAAAAATGAAACTGTTGAAAATCTTTACAGGTTTCAAATAATATTCTTCAAATATGTTTTTTTCTCCTTTATACCATTAGACTTTTTGGAGGTTTGATAGCAGATGTAAAGAGAAAGCTCATATTCTATGCCAGTGATTTCAAAGATTCCCTTCATATTCAGTGTGTGGCATCCATTATCTTCATGTACCTGGTCACTTTGGCACCTAACGTTACTTTCGGGGGCCTTTTAGGATTGGCAACAGATCAATGCATGGTAATTAAATTTTAAAACACTTTAATTAAATGTGTTCATCACATAGCCAAATTGTTGACAAAATGACTCAAATCATCGGCTTATTTGCACCTGATTGAGGGAAAGGTGTATTTATTAAAAAATTTTTTATTGATTATAATAATTAGAAGAGGCAGGCTCAGAGTGTTTGCTCAACATTTTACTGCATGCAGTGGGACAATATTTAAGAGAGGAACAGGCTGGTTTCTGATGTCATAAATTTCAATGACTGCTTTCATATCTAACGCTAAACTACAGTATACTAATCTGACCCTACTAATGATACAATGTTTTAAACAAAAATTTTTGTTTACCAGGGAACCATGGAATGTATTTTAGCAGCATCTATTTGTGGGATTCTCTTTTCACTTTTTAGTGGGCAGCCCTTAAATATACTAGGAAGTACAGCTCCTATGCTGGTGCTGGAAACAATCTTATACAATTTTTGTGTGTAAGTTGTTTTCTTGATTCAATAAAAATAAATAAAAGTAATTTTTAAATTTTATATAATGATACAGCTAAACCAGACTTGATGATGTAACAACATAGAAGTTTATGCTATTGTATTACAAAGTTTAAGATTTTGTATTACAAAGTTTATGATATTGTATTACAAAGTTTATGACATTGTATTACAAAGTTCACGTTGTTTACAGGAGCTATGATCTGGATTTCCTTCCATTCCGAGCTTGGATTGGCTTGTGGACTACAGCAATATTGCTGATCATTGTGGCATTTGACCTTTCATTCCTGGTAAAATACATTACCAGATTTACTGAGGAGTGTTTTGCTAGTCTTATAGCCATCATCTTCATTGCTGAGGCATTCACAAAGTTGATAGGTACACTACAATAGTTCTTTCTAATTTCATTTTGCTTTACATAGTGATAGTATGCTATAATGAATTTGGTTTGTGTCCGCCATTTCCCCATCAGTTGGTTATGTAAGTCAGCATTTAGATGCAATGTCAGTTTCTGAAGTGGCTCAGCCATGTCAGGTATGTCCTCTTGTCCATGTAATTTATGAAAATGTTTACAAGAAATTAATGTTCCTTTGTTCATGTGACGCCCTTACTGCCCTATAATTTGTTGTTTTAACCTATTGTAAAGTTAATTTTTTTAAAGTCTTTTATTTATAATTGCCACTGGAGACCCTTGTTTTGAAATAGTTCTAATCAAATCTTACTATTTTGTATTGTATGGTTACCATAAATGAAACAAGTTCCTGTCACAACATTGGTTCATACAATAACATTGGTTGATAAGCCTACAGCAACATTGGTTGATACAGCAACTAATTTTGTTTTCCCAGGCATTTATTTCACTTAGCAATTTCATTTTCATATTTAAATCTTTGCTTGCCTTAGTAGTGAGGATTATGGTCAAATTTATGCTGATGAAATCCTATGCAGTTTCTTTTGATTTACCTAAAAGAACTAGAAAATTATTTAAGTTGTTTCTTTGAATTCAAAAAACCAAAATAATATACATTTCCAACAACATTAACATTAAAGATGTTTGATTCATTTCAGCATTGACTATAATTTTCACATTTATTTAATGATCTCATTTGTTTAAGAATAAATAAAAACCATATTTAAAATGTGTCATTGTTTCTCTATGCTTCAGGAATTCTTAAAGAGGCTCCTGTAAATCTTGATCCCACCGGAGTGCTTAACTACACTTGCCAGTGTTTCCCACCCAACACAACTGAGGTCTGGCTCAATATGACAGAAATTAATATTGGTACTTTCAAGGACACATTACTCAACTATGTCACTGGGTTTAACGTGAGTGAGATCATCTTCACAGGGGTCAACTCCAGTGGGGTCAACTTCAATGAGGCCTTCAGTAAGTTTGAATTTGAAATTTTGGAAACATAGAGAAAATGGCATTTAATTTTTACATATTTTCAATGTTTGTAATTTAATTTCAGTGTTTTCAGAAAATTAAGTACACTATTAGTGCTTTTAGAAATTGTTAGAATATAAAAAAAGCAGGCTGTGCATTCATTTATGTTGATCAAAAAAAGAACAATGTGGTAGGCCAAAATAAACCAGCAGTCAAGGCTCTGCTGCTGAAAGCTTAATAATTTTTCTCATATGAGAAGCAAATCAAACAGAAGTTACAGCATCATCTCATTAAGTAAGACTGATGCCAATATGATCACATGACCAAATGTTATTACCATGCAAAGTTCAAATATAATATCTTATAAAATTGAAATCTGTATTGCTATTTCAGCACATAAGATATGAAGCACTAAATTAAATTTTTAGAACAAGACTGTTAAAAATTTGATATTTTGATTCATGTCCTAGTAGATTCAAACATTTCCGGTAACTCTACTTACCTCAACACTTCATCCATCAACTGGACGGCCATCAGTGTGGCCAAGTGTTCAAATATGGGAGGGGTTCCCATTACTGTTGGCTGTAACACACTCCACTATGTGTCTGATGCCTTTTTTTTGTCTGTGCTGCTATTCCTGGGGACTTTTCTGATTGCATCTACACTAGCGCATGCCAAGACAAGTCCATTCTTCCCAACATGTGTGAGTATTTTTGGGATATGTCAAGGGCTATCAACCTCATTGTGAATATGATTTTAATAACATTAAATAAAATAATTATCTAGATGCTCTAAGACCAAATAAAACTACTTTTACCCAAAAAAAAGGCTTGGAATCACTGCCTTAAGAAAACTTGTATACAAGTTAGCTCAAGAAAGTACATGTAATCCTTTATGGGTGCTAAAAGAAAATTTCACCTGCATTTTTAAAATTATATAAATTCATTTGTTTTATTTCCATTTGAAAATATTTGGAAATCAGTTTCTCTATCTCAATTTAATTTTGGTTCAGATTTTATCATGTGAAAAAAATGTTAGTGCTATTTAATTTATCATTTCAAAAAGGTGGCCCATCTGCCCTCAGTTATTTAACAGAAAATGGTTGTAATTACTGTTTACAGTTTAGATTTTATTTACCTTGTACTTCTATCACTAATCTCTATTTACAATGCAGCAAACTGTTCCTTCCACAGGTCAGGCAAACACTGAGTGATTTTGCGGTGCTGCTTGCCATCATTTCAATGGTGGCTGTTGATATCATCATTGGGCTCCCTACACCAAAGCTGTATGTCCCTTCCGAGTTCAAGGTATGGAATATAAATGGAATTCAATAACAATGATTGGATGCAGAAAAGAAACACGAACAGAATTATAGTGCACTGCCCAGTTGGGTAAAAAAAAAGTTAAGCATGCCAGAAACATTAAAACTAATGAATCTCCATCTCCAAAAAGAAGAGCTATATACAATCTGTTCACCACAAGTTTTTTGCAAATATGAAGTTAAAGCAGTGACTTGTTTGGTGGTCCTTTTGTTATAAGCTCTATGGGAATGCAGGAATAATTTTAAAAATATTTCATAGCACCATCAGAACTGGCATGTGTATTGGAAGGATTTACGTTAAAAAATACACAACAATAAAAAGAAAATCAGTGGAGAATATAATTTGGACCGATAATTTATAATTCAAAATGAATTATTATAGGAAAAATATTTATATTCATTGATAAAACTCTTTAAAAAACCCAAATCAAAATTTAAATTACAGAAGAAAATTCAAAATTCTTTCAATATAAAATTGATTTTGATTTCACCAGCCCACCAGGGATCGCAGCTGGTTTGTCAACCCCATCAGTGATAAGAATCCATTCTGGCTCGTATTTGCTGCAGTATTACCAGCCATGCTGTCTGTGATACTCATCTTCATGGACCAACAAATAACAGCAGTAATTGTCAACAGGAAGGAGAACAAACTTGTGGTAGGACTAACTTAAAGTGGGTGGGGTAAGGGCTGGACGTTTCCGTAATAATATTTCAGGCATCCACATTAAGGGTAAAAATTTGAACATCAGCCTGAAAATTGAGGATATATAGGCCTATTTCTTTGCATATAATACAATGCAGTTTAAGTAAATTAAGCTAGATATTTATGACTAATTATACAGATTTTAAACAAAATTTTGTTGTGGGAAGAAATGTGAATATTAAACAGAGCCAAAAAATGAACAGGGTTGGAAAAGAGGAGCTCAAAGTTGAGGTAACTATTGCTTTCATAATTTACATTATTAACAAAGCTTGCACTTCCATAATGATGGCAGTTAACATTTATACCCTCAGAAAGGAAGTGGCTACCATCTGGACATGTTTGTTGTAGCTATCTGCATTGCTGTATGTTCTTTACTTGGCTTGCCCTGGTATGTGGCTGCCACAGTCTCTGCCTTGGCCCACATCATGAGCTTAAGGAAAGAGTCTGAGTGTACAGCGCCAGGGGAGCGACCCACATTTTTGGGAGTCAGGTAATTTTTACTTCCCTTCAGTGCAGTGTTTTTCTCTTTGGTTGCATCTTTTCATCAGTGTGTCAAGCAAAGATTTAAATTCACATTTTTCATCAGCTCTTGGGTGCAATGATAGTGCTGCTGGAGCCATGGAAGACCATTATAGCCACAGGGTGAACTTTCTTTGAACTTAACAATGTTGTATATGGCTTAACAGTTGATTGACATAACCATGGGGTTCACAACAAGAATATAGAAACAAAAAGCTTACTTGGGGTACAAATGAAGATCAGATCAGTCCAATAATGAACCCAGCATGGTATTGTGGGAAATAATGAAATTTCAACTCTTTACTTTCTTATTGGGTTTTCTAAGCATAAATGCATAGCACTTGTTAGTTGACAATAAAGAGCTTTACATGGAAAGAGAAGTTTCTTATTCTCATCATTTTCCCCCCTTTATAATTAATCTGTTTTTTCAGGGAACAGCGAGTTACGGCCCTTACAGTAGGCATTTTGACTGGGGTTTCTGTGCTGTTGACATCAGTTCTTCAAATAATACCCATGGCTGTTTTGTATGGTGTTTTCTTCTTCATGGGAGTGGCAGCCCTTAAAGGCATGCAAGTAAGTGGAAAGATAGATGTGAACATTTGAAATATTTAAATCTAACTCTTATTTGAAATATTTAAATCTAAGTATGGGAAATAATTCTGAAAATAGTATTAGTTTCCCTTTGAAATTTTAATGCACTGTAATGTTATTTAGTCCTCTCCATTTTTCTGTATGCCTGCGAATCTTGGACATTAACAACCGATCTTGAAAGGAAAACAAAGGCGATGGAGATGAGATTCTTCAGAAGCATTTTTGGCATCTGCTATAAGGGCCATATCTCCAATGATACAGTGAAAGAAAGGGTTCGTCAGGCAATTGGGGAGTACGATGACCTACTGGTGACTGTGAAAAAACGCAAACTACAATGGTACAGCCACGTAACAAGGAAACAAGAGCTTGCAGGGCACCACAAGAGGAGGGAGAAGAAGAGGAAGACAAAAGAAAAAAGATGGGAAGATAATATCAAAGAGTGGACAGAACTAACACTGGGCAATGCAGTGCGTAGTGCTGAAGACAGAGAGGAATGGAGGAGGATGGTTCACATGTCATCTGTGGTGCCCCAACGGTCCAAGGACCAAGGGACATGAGGATGAGGAGGATGGTTCACATGTCATCTGTGGCACCCCAACGGTCCAAGGACTAAGGGACATGAGGATGAGGAGGATGGTTCACATGTTATCTGTGGCGCCCCAACGGTCCAAGGTCTAAGGGACATGAGGATGAGGAATGTTATTTAATTTTTTTATCAAATCCTATTTGAAAACCTTTTGATTCCTGGTAATTTAAATTAATTTTTTCAATCTTTTGTTGTTCTGATTCCAGTTTATCAACAGAATTCTCTTGTTCTTCAAACCTGCCAAATACCAGCCTGACTATATCTACCTCCGCCATGTGCCCATTAAGCGTGTTCATTTATTCACCATCATCCAGTTGATTTGTTTGGCCATTCTCTGGGTCATCAAAACCGTTGATGCTGTGTCAATCATCTTTCCCATCATGGTAATTTCTCTTTTACACTTGGGTTTAAGTATATTGACATTTTTATTTAGAATAATTATAATTAATTATATATAAATTAATGATTTAATTTACAAATAAATTTTTTTCATTGCAAAATTTACATCTATTAACATGTGTTCAAATGTTTTCGTCATCACTTTAATCCAAAATAGATCTTAGGCACATGCTTTGTTCGAAAGGCTCTGGATTATCTGTTCACACAAAATGAACTTAAACTGTTAGATGACTTGATGCCAGAAACTGTGAAGAAAGAAAAAGAAGACAAAAAGAAAAAGTTGGCAGAGATTGCAGCTAGAGAGGAGGATGTGGTATGTACTGTTGACATTAAGCCCATAACAAATCAAAACCTTCAGATAGCCACATCTTGATGACCCAAGCCTATGAGCATCCAAAACCACCCATTCATTTACTTAACAGTTTGCAAAGAAATTAAGTAGATGTTTTAAAGCTTTTAACCAAATGATTAAATACCACTACCAAAATATATACCTTCAAATTTTCTTTTCTCAAGTTATTTGATAGAATATTATTCATCAAAGACTGTAATTAAATGTTTAATCTTATTATTGAAATTGAAAAAACGTTAATTTTGGGTACTTTCTAATCAGTAATGAAACAAAGTTATAGCTATTTAATTCCATGATCTGTCTTGGATAACCATATTTTTGTTCTTCATCAACAGCATTATGGGAGAGAGGAGGGAATAGCTATGACTTGACTTAAATGCCTTCTTTTTTTTTCTACTTCTTTAGGTTGACATTTTGATAACAGATGTCAACAACGACAATGTGGTTGAAATACAGATTGAACGAGTGGGAGACAACACCGTAATTCACAGATCCATGTCCAGGTTTGTTAGTAGTATTTTCCACTGTTTTGAGTGTTGGTTTTGGTGGTAATTTTCATTATTTTCATCATTGGTGTTGTTAGTGGCTATTTTCATCATTGGTGTTGTTAGTGACTATTTTCATCATTGGTGTTGTTAGTGGCTATTTTCATCATTGGTGTTGTTAGTGGCTATTTTCATCATTGGTGTTGTTAGTGGCTATTTTCATCATTGGTGTTGTTAGTGGCTATTTTCATCATTGGTGTTGTTAGTGGCTATTTTCATCATTGGTGTTGTTAGTGGCTATTTTCATCATTGGTGTTGTTAGTGGCTATTTTCATCATTGGTGTTGTTAGTGGCTATTTTCATCATTGGTGTTGTTAGTGGCTATTTTCATCATTGGTGTTGTTAGTGGCTATTTTCATCATTGGTGTTGTTAGTGGCTATTTTCATCATTGGTGTTGTTAGTGGCTATTTTCATCATTGGTGTTGTTAGTGGCTATTTTCATCATTGGTGTTGTTAGTGGCTATTTTCATCATTGGTGTTTTTGTTTGTTTTGGGGTATTAGTTTTTTATGAAATGTTTTTTAAAATATATTTATTTCTATTAAACAAAATTTTCAATACATATGGGAGAGTGAGAAGGTAAGGCTACTCTCAATACATATGGGAGAGTGAGAAGGTAAGTCTACTCTCAATACATATGGGAGAGTGAGAAGGTAAGGCTACTCTCAATACATATGGGAGAGTGAGAAGGTAAGTCTACTCTCAATACATATGGGAGAGTGAGAAGGTAAGGCTACTCTCAATACATATGGGAGAGTGAGAAGGTAAGGCTACTCTCAATACATATGGGAGAGTGAGAAGGTAAGGCTACTCTCAATACATATGGGAGAGTGAGAAGGTAAGGCTACTCTCAATACATATGGGATAGTGAGAAGGTAAGGCTACTCTCAATACATATGGGAGAGTGAGAAGGTAAGGCTACTCTCAATACATATGGGAGAGTGAGAAGATAAGGCTACTCTCAATACATATGGGAGAGTGAGAAGGTAAGTCTACTCTCAATACATATGGGAGAGTGAGAAAGTAAGGCTACTCTCAATACATATGGGAGAGTGAGAAGGTAAGGCTACTCTCAATACATATGTGAGAGTGAGAAGGTAAGGCTACTCTCAATACATATGGGAGAGTGAGAAGGTAAGGCTACTCTCAATACATATGGGAGAGTGAGAAGGTAAGGCTACTCTCAATACATATGGGAGAGTGAGAAGGTAAGGCTACTCTCAATACATATGGGAGAGTGAGAAGGTAAGGCTACTCTCAATACATATGGGAGAGTGAGAAGGTAAAGCTACTCTCAATACATATGGGAGAGTGAGAAGGTAAGGCTACTCTCAATACATATGGGAGAGTGAGAAGGTAAGGCTACTCTAAATACATATGGTAGAGTGAGAAGGTAAGTCTACTCTCAATACATATGGGAGAGTGAGAAGGTAAGGCTACTCTCAATACATATGGGAGAGTGAGAAGGTAAGGCTACTCTCAATACATATGGGAGAGTGAGAAGGTAAGGCTACTCTCAATACATATGGGAGAGTGAGAAGGTAAGGCTACTCTCAATACATATGGGAGAGTGAGAAGGTAAGGCTACTCTAAATACATATGGGAGAGTGAGAAGGTAAGGCTACTCGAAATACATATGGGAGAGTGATAAGGTAAGTCTACTCTCAATACATATGGGAGAGTGAGAAGGTAAGTCTACTCTCAATACATATGGGAGAGTGAGAAGGTAAGTCTACTCTCAATACATATGGGAGAGTGAGAAGGTAAGGCTACTCTCAATACATATGGGAGAGTGAGAAGGTAAGCCTGCTCTCTGTTATCCATTGTTTTTCACCCTCTTTGGATATTGTGGCAATCTAGCAGGCCAGGGTTGAATGGCGAAAAGTACAAAAGATCAATCTATCAGCCTGATAATTCAAGCCTCAAGATTGGCTGAATTGTCTTTGTACCACATAATCAGATTGCTTCACACATTTCTTGCTCATCTTACCATTATAATGGTGGCTTCCATTGATATTTAATGATGTTACGTAATTTTATATCATATTTTTTGGTACCTAGTGACCTCTAAAAATGATTTAAAGATATGTGACCTTGAAATATGTCAAAAGCAATAAGCAGCCCCAGGGTAATATTTTGTGTAGTTTTTCACACTCCATCTAATTTAAATATGGATTAAAACTTATTTAGGTTTCAACAATCAAACATTTTAACAAAACTCTACAAGTAATATTGTTTATTCTGAGTTAAAAAAGAATTGAATGCATAAATTATGCAAAACAGAATTTTTATTTTCACAAATTTTGAGATTTCAGTTTGATTCATTTGAATCATATTATTTCATTCTATTCCCTACAAGACTATATATAGTTTTAAATTTGTAAAGTAATTAGTTTATTTTTTATATTTTTTTTGCAATATGAGTGATGAGCTTGTAAAAAAGGCTCCGACTTCTTGGCACTGACACTCCAAAAAGGCTCCGTTTCAAAAGGGTTAATGCTTTTCACTTCTTAAAATCTATCTCTATTAATTGGAAGATATATTATTTGCAACATTAAATCTCAAATATTTTATTAATGCTCATAACGTATTTTAATTTTGTGATGCATCTAATGTCTAAACAGTTTATTATGATTGTTTGCTAAATATTTACAGCTGCAGCATGAGGACACAGCATTCAATAGCAAATGGCAAAATTCAGAAGCCAGTAAACACTGACAGCGACGATGAGGAATTGATTGACAACAGTCAAAAGGGAGCTCATACTCCACTGCTTGCATCCCACTCTGTGGGGCATTCAATTCACAACACTGATGAGCAAAAAGACAATGTCTGAACTCTATTATCTCATTATAGACATTGGATTAAAAAAATATTGGTTTAAAGTTTAAACCAATGAAAGAAAGCCAATTGTTTTTGAATATATACGAAAATTGACGTATAAGAGTCTGGTATTGAGCATTCACTTATGGTTCAAAATTGTACAATAATTAAAAAAAAAAAAAACTATAACTTTCTTTAATGTTGAAATTTAGCAATAAATTTGTTAATAATTCTCTTTTGCCAACTTCATATTTAACGTATTAAAAATATCTGAAAGAGTATGGACAATGCACATTTTAGAAACTATCCAAAAATTGTTATTTTACCAATAATGTTTAAACTGTGTTTATCCAAGATATCTCTTTGAATATAAAATTAAGGGGAAATATATGTATTTACTTTCTCAGTATTAGTCAAACTTTGCTTTGCAAAAATGTATTTAATTTATTTTTTAGGGTCAAGATATTGCCCATGAAATTGAAGTGAATTATATTCCATTGTATGTTTTCCCCAGAGAAACTTTCAAATAAGAAAATAAATTTTTGTGTTAATTGTCATGTTTTTAAGCATAACTGTTAAATATTTTTATCATATTATGGCACAAATTATTTTATCACCTTTCATTTATTCTATAACAGTCAAAACTATAATGATGCCCTTGTAAATATGCATCTACATGTAGTTATTTTTAAAATATTATTTTATTTTCTATTAGCATTTTCTTTTACCAGAGGACAGTATTTCTTGTGTATCAATCCAAAACAGTATTACACTTCATTTGTACCAGTGATCTTCATGTTTTTTTTTTCATGTTTTTTATAAAAATATTAATACCATATATACTTTATTGTTGACATACACCATTTGTGGAATTAGTCTTACAATATAGTTGATCTATGAATAATAAGGAAAGAACTGCTAAATTTTCCATCTTTAACTTTGGGAATTTCTTTTCAGTATAATTTTTGTATGTTAATTTTGATCCACATTATCATTTTGTTGAGAGATTTGGATATTTTACCAGTTATCATTCCCATAAAATCAACAATATTGGATTTAATTATATTGATAAACAACATTAACTATGGTTAATTGAGATAGCTTTTTATTGATATTTGATCTGAAATCAAAGAGCTCTTATATATGGACACGATTGAACAATTTTTATAAATTTTTTTTTTATTTAAGATTCTTTGTGCACTTTCAATATTTTATATTGTTTGACTATAGTCACTTTGTTAAAGCCTTTTGAACAGCCTTTATTTGCTGTCAACTAATGACACAACAACATATCCTTGGATATGAAATAATATGTTTTATAGATAACCTTTTCACTACCACTTTGTGCTGATATGTAGCTAAGATGATTCAAACAAGTTGAAGCTTGTGAGGAAGATTTAAGAAAACTTATACAGGATAAAAACTTGCTTAGAAGAAAGCATCTGGGAATGGCTGGCAGGCTGCTGACTTCCCAAAATTGGACAATTGCTTTCGCTGTCCTAAATCAAAATGCCTTTTAGCGTCTGTAAGTTTTAAGATTGACTTCTATACCCTCTCCAGGTCCTCTAACCATTTATCTTCAGATTCCAAGTTAAATTCCTCATCATAAGAACTGCTTTGATTGGTAAAAGCTTCAACCTTACAATGACATTTGATTTTTTTTATTTATTAAGATCCTAATACTTAATTGAACTTAAACTGGACTAGCTTCCATAATGTGCACTCAGGTTTTTTGTCAACAGAATGTGATTGTGATTTGACTTAATCAATATTGTTTGCATACCATCAAAGTGATATGCTCACCATGTAATTTAAAAACCTTAGTGGACACCCATTTTACTCTTCTGTTCATTTGAATTTTGCTGTAGACATAAAGTAAAACAAATATCTTGTAACATATGATTGAGATGTTATGTGTGTAGTTTGTGAGGATATTTAAGGAAGCTATTCACAAGACTTATTTTAAAAAATTCAGAGACTTAATCTTGTTTTTTTAACCAACTTGATAATGAAATACTGGCAGATTTTAAACTGACTTTATCAAAATATATAGACTTCAATAAGAATTTATTAAGCCAATTATTGTATGTTTACTTAACAGTGGCCGCGCAACAGAAAAAGCAAAAAAACATTACAGACATGTACAAACATAATTTGAGTTCCACTTAAGCCATGATCCCGGTATCATGTGCCAGACTTACCGAATTTCTGAAGCCCCTAAATTGGTGATAAAACCAATTACAAAACAAAAACACTGGACTACATTTTCTATAAAACCTTGAACTATACAGCAACAAACCTGTACTTATTTACTAAATTAAAACATTCAATTCCGATATACATTTGAAAAATTTAAACTTGTACACTTCAAGAAATATCAGGCACTTTTTATTTTCTTACACAAAAAGACAACACACATCATGATAAGTTCAAACATTGTGCTAATAATTGATGAATACAAGAGACAGAGATTAAATCACTGAATGAGATTCTCAGACATAATTGGTGAAAGAAGAAATTAATATATTCTTATGAAGAATTAGAGGTAATTAAAAACCTTAAAAGATTTTTTTTTAAAAATTTTCCCTTCATTTGCTTGTGTAATTCACAACTGTACATTTTCAGTATATGTACAAAGTGCGACCGGTCAACCAGTTTCAAATGAAATAACTAGTGGCCAAATAAATTACCTTTAGGGAGCGACTACAACAAACAGTATGTGTAAGACTCTCATACATTAATAACATGAGGGTATATCATAGTATTCTTAGTTCTAAACAAGTGTATATCAAAGTTCTGGAAAAAATATAACTAAACCTTTGTTATTGAAATAGAATCTGTGATGCCTTAATCCAATGGAGTGTTTAAATTTAAAGTGCAGCAGGAAATAGAAAACTATGGTGCAAAGCTTTCCCAAGAATATAAGAATAAATTAGAACACATAAAACCGTGTTAACACTGTAGTTACTGGTCAGTATATGAGACCCAAAAAATGTAAATGAATATTCTATCATAAGAGCTATGTTATATAAAAAAACCTCAGTTACAGTTCGATGTAAATAAAATGATATCCAGGAGTTACGTTTAATGGCTGGTTGACACCAGAGATCAAGTAGAGCATCCAACAGATTTAATTTTACTTAAGACTTTTATCAAAACTCCAGTTTCTATTGTATCAACAACCTCCCGTATGCTAAATCTTTTTAAAAAATGAGAAAGATAGAATGAATTGTGTGAAGAAAAAGTATCACAAATGATCAATTTATTTAAATTAGCCTTAAAAAAAATACAGATCAAAATTGTTGAATTTACAACTGTTACACTACATACCATTACCTCTAGATGAAACATTATATAAGTTTTACAAAAAAATTTTTTTACTACATAGAAATAACACAAACACTTCAATAATATAATATATATGTACACTTATGAATAAGATTTATGAAATGTACTAAAGTGGCACAAAATATTCACAGCATTTTTAAAAAAATGAATGTGACATACATCAAGTAAGAGAAATAGCACCATTTTGAGTGAGAGAAAAACCACGCACCTTCAGCTAAAGAGTACTTGCCTTATAACTTATACAGGCACAATATGAAAAGACTAAGTTTGTTTTAAACGCACTTATCAAAGAAGCTACTGTTTCAGAAAAAAGACCACCAGGTATATTCAGACTAGATTTTATTTGGAAAAACTCGCACGTCACTAAAATTGCATTTACAGTTGAATCTATAAAAAAATGATTGTTGTGAATGTAAAATCTTCTTTTTTTTTTAATATTTCAAAATAAATTCAATTAAGTTTAAAAAATAGATTTTTGAAAGAAATTGTTAAAATATAACTTTGCCTTTTTAAATAACAAAAATATATATCCTACAAAAAATAAAAAAAATTTTTTTTTTACTTTTAAAATTAAAACCCTTGCGTTTTATTTATTTCAACTTCCTCCTTAAGACTGGTGGTTTAAAATGTTAGACTAAAAGAAAACTAATGCAGTCACAAGCAGCAAAGCATGTCTACATGATACATCTTACATACCAATATACAAAAAAGAAGATAGTGATACACAATCAATCCAAAGATGGTCTTCTTGTCTTATATATAAAATAATATATATTGACCGCAATCCGCTGGTGTAAGTTGGTTTATTCTCTCATAATATATGCACAACTTATGGTGAATAGATTTAAGTGGTTGCAGGATGAATTAAAATCCTATGTTATCTAAAATAACTTTTTTTTACCCTGGTTGAGAGTGAATGTTAAACAATTCTATTTGATGATTAAAGCATCGTTACACATGATCATGAATGCTTTCATTGTTATCATTTTCATTTTCCTCACAGGATTTAACTATAGCCAAAGTTTTATCAGTTATGGTAGCAAATCATTTTTATAAAGTCTTCCTTTTTTTTTTTTAAATAAAAAACTTTCAGTACATTTAGTTATTCTAACAGTTGGATAAATTAACTAGGGCTTCTCTTTAAGCCAGGACTTGGCGCTTGACTTTGGAACGGACGACCTGAAGCATGATTAGTTTCCTGGCACCAAACTTATCACCAAGAGCTACAATGGTTCCCTTGTCTTTGCTCATGGTGATGTAGAACACGTCCACGCCTGCGTTGAAGGCACAGATCTCCTGCCCGGTTTTCAGTCGCCACAGTCGGATGGTGATATCACGTGATCCTGACACAACAATTTCATTGTCAGAAGAGATGCAGGCACACCACACCTGGAGGCAACAAAATCAATTTGAAGCTTTAATAAAAAAAATTAAAAATAATATATTGCAATCTGGGTAATTTTTTTTTGCAGACATGTAACTGCAATAGATACCAATTAATATTTGGGTGAACGTGTAGATCACATTATCACAGTCAGTCACTGGTAAAAATAAAAGTTGCTGGTGAAATTTAATGTGGTTCAAATTCGAAGTCAGATCAGCATGAAATAAACTTTTATTAATTAAAATAAGAATTAATTAAAAAATTAGGGCATCATTTTTTTAAAAAAGTTACCATCTCATTGGTAAAAATAAAGTTACAGGTGAAATTTAATATAATTTAACTCAAAGTGGGATCAAAAGCTGTAAATGGGTGAAGGGGAGAGCTGGTATTAAAAATTTTTGTATGCTCTAAAAATAGATTTAAACGGCTTCCTCAGATCCTATAAAATATATTGAAATCTAATGTTGCTGCGCCGAACAGTTGAGAATTTATCCTCTTGCTTTCTCTGTTTTGTCGCCATGGTTCAGCCATGAGAAATAAGCATGTCATAAAATTACATCTTATAGCACAGAAGCAAACAAACGCGAGGAGGGGCCATGAATATAGTTTTTGCAACAAATTTTCTACCCTCCTCTCCCAGTTGCACGCGTACTTTTATGATGACACCCCACCCCCTCCAAAAAAATGTAAAAATTATTTTTTTTAAATAACCCAAAAATCTTTATATAATTATGATGGTATAGTAAACCAATTGTGACACGGGTTTTCACCACTGGCCATGTGGCGCCCCCAGGGGTTTCCAGAATATAAGCCACATTGCCCTGGGTGCTCGTTGCCATCAGTAGGGCCATGAGAATGGGGTGATTGCAACAGGTACCAAAATCAGGGGGAACCAAAATCGTCTTGAGAAAGCATTAGTGACCTACATACGTGATATCTTTATTTTTACCAAACCCTTTATTTTCTTTGTTTCTGTATTCGCTATTTCCAGTGGACTTGTTAGAATTTAACACAGAGTGCCTAATGCCTAATGAAAACCTGAATTAGGCATAGACGCATATTGAACATACGGTGGATTATAGACTAAATATTACTGTACGTCTACTAATTAGTACTATCTACATATATCTAGCGAGTTGATTTGTGAAAATACATTGCCACATTAGGACGATAATTCCTACCAAACATTGTGTGATATTTTTACAGCATTTGAGATATAAATATGCTATTTTTTTACTTTCAGAGTTTCAGAATGAATATTGTTGAGTTTTTGAATAACATATGAACTTTCTGCTGAGCCCCCCCCCCCCCTCCCCCAAATCCCTAATCATTATGAAAATGTGGCAGTGTTAATTTTAAAGACTTAAATATTTAGACCCCCCAACCCCTTTTTTTTAAATACAAAATCTTCTAATTCAACACCACTTCATTCCCCTCAGCACAAACGTAATGTAATTATAGATGGTCCCTAACCAATAATATGCTTGATCCATTCACTGCTGGATGTAGAATACAAATGCAAGTTAAAGTTAACAACCAAAAATGTACTTTTTCATATTTATATATATATTTTTTTTAATCGGAAAAAACTACCGGAATGTGTATATTTTCAACCGGGTTTCTGAAAATTGTAGTTCTGATGGGTCTCGGCATACAATCGTAAAAGGTATCTCAAAATTGTACCTTGTACGTCAAAATTATACGAGTTAATAGATCTGCCACGTTCCCCCCTCAATGGCCCCGGATTGACTAAAATTGTCACTAGGGCGACTATGCTAGGGTGACAAAACATCCCGTAAAAACGGGATTGTCTGGTTTTTTCATTATCCTACCGGTGTCCCAAAAAATTATCTCGGGACGCCTAAATGTCCCATTTCTAAAAGCAAACACATTTTCATAACACTAAAACTTCCTAATTTATAATATAACTTCAAGTAATATTTTGGCTAGCTGTGTGGCCAGTGCCAATATTGATGTGGGCTTGCGTGATGGCTGCAATGTTCCCCCTCCACCACTCTGTAAAATTATTGTTTTCATTTATGATATGCCTGAGAGTTAAAATTAAATTACAAAAGTGAGGGTAAATTTAAAAAAGATTTTTAAGTCTTAAAATGGTTAAAATCAGCGTATTTCAATAAACAGTATCCGGCGGACCCCTCTTTAGCTGGAGGGTATCCCCCCAAACTCTCCTTGAATGTGTCCCGTTTTTTCCATTTCATGATTTGGTCACCCTAGACTATGCTAATATTACTGTTGCCATGTCTAGTGAGTTCATTATGAAAACACAAAGCAATAATATGACTATCACCACTATCATTACGAAAATGTGGCAGTCTGCTAAATCAACACCACTCCATTCCCCTCTCATGGCAAACATAATATAATTATGGATAGTCACCAACCAATCGTACTTCTCAATCCATTCACTGCTGGATGTAAATTTCAAATGTTAAAACCAACAATAAAAAATTACCATTTAATTAAATATTTTTTTAATGGGAAAGAACTACCAGAATGTATATATTTTAAACTCGCTCTCTTAAAATCATAATTCTGACAGGTCTTGGCGTACAATTGTAAAAGACATCTCAAAAGTGTACATTGTACACAAAAATCATAAGAGTAAACTGGTCTGCTAACCTCATCATTGTGTCCATTCATAGTGCTTATGTGCCTCTCTGACTCCAGGTCCCAGACTTTCAGGGTGCCATCAGCAGAGGCAGACACCAAGTATTTGTTATCATCTGACCTTGCTACAGCCTTGACCTCCCGGGAGTGGGCATGTTTCCCTGTGTTTGACAGGAGTTGGCGGCTTGGCTGACCTGTCGCAAACATGAGACACACAAGATTCAGACATTTGCTGAAGTTAAGCAAAAAGTTTAAATGTTAAGTGATTTTTGTCTTTCCTTTAAACCATTTCTTTCAAAGACTATTACAACCTGAGTTACAATTAGTTGTTTTTTGGGGTCTAGCTTAACATTGAAACATTGGCATAAGCATAACTTTAAATATTAACATCTCCTTCCCTATGATGTTTATGTTTATGATGTTTATGTTTAAAATATGGGACATTGGCCTTCCTTTAATGTTCCCACTTCCGGCGACACCAATGGATACTTCTTGAGTTGTCTACTGGGCTCTGTTTTTTGTTATATTTTCATTTCTACTGTTGGCCGAGGAAGGCGTTATGCCCAAAACGTCCTTGTTTTTTGTCTAGTTATCTTATTCAAGCTTCCAGATACCTCGTTTTGCTATTTCCTTCATTTACTAAGCTCGAAAGCAGTCCTTTCATTTATATTAAAAAGACATTACCAGTTCTGAGACTCCAGACCACAAGGTCACCGTTCCTCAGTCCAGTCACAGCCTCGTCATGGGGTAGGATGGCAGTGACCTCTGGTGCTGCATCCAAACGGAGAATGTTTGGGTCGGAAATGTTATAAGATGTCAGGGTCATGTCAAAGATGACAAACTCAGCAAAGTTGTCAAATGTGTTGTTGAAGCCAGCTATGACGTACCTGTCATTCTAATGGAAAATAAGCGAGCAGGAAATTCTTTTAGAATGAGTCTCAGTGACATATTGGAGGATATTTACACTTAAACAAATAAATTAATGCTCAAAGAAACAGAAAAAAAATATGTGTGTTGAACACAACACTATATATGTAATGTAATTGCCGATTACTTGTGATAAACTGATGTATAAGTAATGTAATCACTGATCACCTGTCATAAACTGATGTATAAGTAATGTAATCACTGATTACCTGTGATAAACTGATGTAGCTAATGTAATCATTGTTGCCTACAGGAGCATCGTATCTCATCTCTTTGATGGCCTGGTTGCCAAGGAGATCCCACACAACGATATTGGTTCCTCCACCGAACTTGTCAGAGCGTCCAAACACAACCTTATCATTGTCGCTCATCACAGTCAGGGCTGAGCACATTTCACTCTGAGCCATTCCAAGTGGTCTGCCTGATGCAAAGTCCCATATCTGGTCAAAATAGAAGAAAAAAATAATAATCATAATGTTTCTAATATAAGATCCGGTTCAAAGAGCTCTTCACAATTAGCTCATAATATAACCTTTCTCCATTGGTAGAGTGCAATGTTCAATATTTTATGTAGCCATTGTAGAAACTTCATCTCTATTATTTCCAAGTTAATCTCTTAATTTGGAAGAAATTAAAATTCAGCATCTTTATTATAAAGGAATCCTAAGGCACTATCTGTAGTATGTAAGAATCAAAAAGAAAAATTGGGATAAGTGAAATCTTAAACTTAAAGATTTTTTAAAGAAAACATAGTGCCATTTTGATATACAATAGCTCAAGAAAAATAAAAATGAACCAAAAAATAGCAATAAATTAGAAAACACATCATTCCTCCACACCCCTCGTACAAAATTAATCAATTTTTTAAAATTTTATTTAAAAAAGCATTCTGCTTTAGGAATATTATAAGCTGCATCATTTTTATTGTATTTTTAATAACTTGACAATTGTATTATATATTTGACCAGTGATATTGGCTGAGACAAGAACCCTCCCTCCCTTCCTTTCCAAGGAAAAAAAAGAACAACAAAGTGTACCTGGAACTGATAGTTGTGGACACCTTTAGGTGTTGAGTATTGGTTAATCTCCAGGTCATCGTTGATGGCACCCACCAAAAGTCGGTCATTACAAACAAGGTGAAGGTTGGTGGAGCCCACAGTCTCCCCTTGCATTATTCGAAGAAGTTCTCCTGACTGAAAAGAAATTTTGCACATAGAAATTACTTTATATTTGATTCTCCTCTGCAATAGTTGAATCTCATATATTAATAAATCACAGATATAATTTTTGTTATCAACATAAATGACTTCACTTTCAAAGGTAAAACAAAAATTATTTACACATTCTTAGGGACTAGAGGAGATGACTTGTTTAGAATTTTTAGTCCTTTCAATACACTTTGCATGAGCATTTTTTGTTTCATTGATTATAATTTATTATTTTTGACTTCGTTGAGCTAAAATTTCTCTAAATTAATCCTTAAGAGATGAAATTTAGCACACATCTTAGCCTAGCCTATTAAGGTTAACCAATTCTAAATTATTTATGTTTAAATATATAGTTTATAATATAATATTTTAGTTTGAAATTTTAAGAATTTTTTATTTCAAGGATTTAATTTTATACATTAAATATTGAGTTATTATTCCAATTACACCCCTTGTATATGTAGTTACAGCAATCCGAAATTAGTTTGTTGTGTTGGGTAACTTACAGACATGTTCCAGACTTGAGGTGGACCCAAACTTGATCCAGTTACCACACTGTGTCCATCATTGGTCATGAGGCAACAGTCCACTCTGACCTTCTCACCCATTGCACCAGGTGTGACAATAACATTGGAAGTGCTTCCTGCTGCATAGCTGTATAATGGTAAACATTTAGGTCAATATACCATTTTTGAGGTGTATATGTCTTTTCATTGTGTCAAAATTGTCTTCAATGCTCCAGTATTTTAATCATAAAACAAAGCCCCCACATTCTTAACTGAGTAAAGAACATGAAATATCAATAAATATAATATGTAAATTTACACGGAAGCCTATATACTTTGCTGGAATGGTACACACTTTGTCAGGTTTTGATAAAGTGAAATGTGTATTTCTATATACAGAATAAAGAACGTCTGAACATGATTTTATTATTTCAGCTTAAACCAGACTGAAAGTTAAGAAAGACTTCCAGCCAAACCAAAAGCTTAATGAGACTTTTGGCCGAAACCTAGCTGAATCAAAAACTTAATGGGACTTTCAACCAAAATGGAAACATTTAGATATTTTGAAACTCATTCGCCCATAACTTCTACGTATAAGGAAAAATGATGCAGAAAATATTGATAGTTACATTCTTTTTATAAAAAAATGAGATTATTATGAATTTTAATAGATAATCATCTAATGAATCATCATCATCATGTCCCTTAGTCCTTGGATTGTTGGGGCATCACAGATGACATGTGAACTATCCTCCTCCATTCGTCTCTGTCTTCTGCACTATGCACAGCATCGCCCAGTGTTAGTCCTGTCCACTCTTTGATGTTATCCTCCCATCTTTTTCTTTGTCTTCCTCTTCTTCTCCCTCCTCTTGTTGTGCCCTGCAATATTTCTTTGGCAAGCCCTCGTTTCCTTGTTACGTGGCCGAACTATTGCAGTTTGCATTTTTTCACAGTCACCCTCCTGCACGGAGAATAGGGTAGTTATCATTTTCTGTTGCTGGAGGGACATTAAGGATCTCTGAGTCTAATCTTTATACTTTTATTAAACAGCTTTGAACAGTATTAAGTCCATCGTTTTATGATATCATTTTCCTCTGTAAAACATTTACCATTTTTATCCTGTATGGTAGTACTATGCCCTTGTTTTGCAGTGGTTAGTTCTTTCACCAACTGGTAAGCTTTTTTGCTATTGTTTTTCTTCAAGCAGTTTGCAATGTTGTAGCATTGCTCTTCAATCCAGTTCTTCTTTGCCCTTTTCATACCTTTTTTGATGGCTTGGTTAACTATCCTATATTTAATGGCCCCCTCTGTATCTAACATTTTTTGTTTTCTTTAACTGCCTTCGTTTATCACACAGATCAACTATGTCAGCTGTCACCCATGGTTTTCGGGTTGGTCGATGTCTACCAAGGATGTCGTGAGCTGTGTCCATCACAGCTGTGTTGAAGTTATCAATCAATGCGTCCATGTCTGAACAGTCAGCATCTATGATGTTAAGCGCTGCAAATTTTCCTCCTATCATTGGTTGGAAGGCTTCTGCTACTTTGGGATCCTTCAGCTTTTCAAGGTAGAATTTGATTCTGTTATTTCCTTTTTTGTTTACCCTCTTTAAGTGCAGCCTAAAGGTCATCATGACTAGGTCATGGTCGCTTCCAATGTCAACCCCAGGGCAGCTGCGAGTCTTGGCAATGTTTATACTAGACCGGAAGCATGTTTGCAACATGAATACTTGGGCTTTAACCATTTGAGTTAAACAGTAATTTAAAGTTGTTAAAATGTATTTTAAAAATGTATGGTAAGAAAAAAATTTGACGGGGAAAAAACAGGGGGGGGGGGGTTAGACAAAATTCATATAAAATGAACCCTTGGGTGCTGCCTTTGCTTTTATAATATAATTACAAAGTAACTAGACATATTTGGTATTGATAGAAAGCTTAGCCTATTCACTTTTTATTGATATGGCTGAATAAAATGTCCAGACATAAGCCTGATGGAATTATTTGTTCCTCTAAATCCCATTTTCGTTGACACAAGCCTTCTTATTGGTCAACATTTACATTTTTAGTTTATCCCCAATTATTATTGATCAGCCCAATTTATATTAGACCCAGATCAAACAAAAAGTAGAACGAATGTTGCAGAGTGTTTAGTATTAGCACACCTGGCTACAGTGGAACTACCAATATAGTACAATATAGTCTCAGAATAGTACTTTACCATCTCAAAATCTTAAATTACTGTAGTGTATTAGTGAAATGCTTATGAAAAATTATGTTCCCCTTACCTAGCTTTGTTTACATAAATCCTTTTTATTTTAGTCTTTAATAAATAGTAAAATTGTTTTTATAAGTTTTTACTTATTTCATTTTATCAGTCCAAAATGGGGGTGGGTACACCACAATGGTGTGTAACTTATACAAAAAAATGATTTATATATATATATATTTAGTAAAAAATGTGTCTTTATGCCAAAAATTGAAATAATCACTATTTGAATGAAGAAATAAGTTCATTTGTGATACATTTAGATGGCCAGAACATTTAACAAGGCGGGCCGCAGGTTCCATGCTGATGATAAAACCATCCATGCAATGTGTACGTCCGCCAATGTAGCCAAATTTGAATGCCAGAGTTGATTGAACATCCCGTTCCCGGTCTCCAGTTGACTTGTCTGTGGTGGCTTGTCAATTAGGAGGCGTCGCCCACCGACCCCCTCAACGTTACCCAGGAAACACGACCACTGGGCGCGACCTGCGTGGGCAGACAAGGGATGTGCTCGGTACCTGCCGTACATAAAACAGCTCCTACAGGCCGGCCAGTTGTGATATTTCCCAACTGGAGCAATAGGCAGTGACAGGGTAGGGATCATGATTAAAAGTTGCCGTTAATGGATATGAGGCGAGAGGTGAAGGTGGTAACCTCTGACCGATGATTCTTACAACGCAGCCCTGAGAAGCTGCTCCAAGGCAACCGTTTTGTCCCAGCTACATCGCGAATTAGTTGCGTTGTGGAAACCCACGGTAGAAATCCTCTTATAGGGCGTCTAACGCTTCCCCGGGATGGGTGGGGGGAGATATTAGGACGTAAATTTTTCCATCCCGACTTCTGAGAAAGTCGATCGTGTGCACTGTGTGCAAACAGTGTCGGACCGACCGGGTGTCTTTGGGTTAGGACGGCCCACGGCGGAGACCTGGTCGAGCAGACTCGGGTGGGGGCCGTCCTGACAAAGGGACATCCCCGACGTGGCGCTCCGCGGCCCGATACCGGGTTGGGGAGGGGTGTTTTGGGGGGGGGGGCATAAAGAGCGCAAGCTCGACGGTCCATTGATGCCATTTCTTAATGGAATATATATATTGTACATCCATTTATAATGTCCCCCCCCAAAAAAAAACAACAACATATTTTCATACTCCCTCTTGCACCCTGTCAACGTAAGGGGCAGTCTTTATATTACGTAATCTCTAAGGATGTGTATAACAGTTGGGGTGGTGTGTGTGTCACCAGAATGTACCTACACTCAAACATAAATTCTATAATAGTTATCCTGACAGTCTCTAATAGAGACAACTGTTGCCTCAAAATCTGTTAAATCCATGATTTCTTATCAGGCCTATTTAGCGTAGCAACAACTTTTGTAGTCTTTCCAAGCTGGTGACATAATTAATTCATTTGGCGACAAACCTCCCCCACCTTTATTGGTGGGGGAAAAATATTTTTCTTCTTCTTCTTCTTCTATATCTTAAGGGCCCACGATCAATTTATTGATCATTTTGGCTCCTATGCATGTAGATGGGATTTGCAATGTTTCTGTTACTGGTGGTGATGAGGAAATTATGCACTAGGGGTTTGAAGGCTTGAGGCAATAGACACAAATGTGTCTAGTGTTGTCACCTCAATTGTTTTAACCAGGTCTCTTAAAATCATATTCTGATGGTTCTCTACATAGAATCATAAAAGACATCTCAAAATCATATATTGTATGCCAAAATCGTTAGAGTAAACAGGTCTGCAATAAGTCTACTACATAAATATTATTCGAAACAGTGATACATTTTTGTGTGTTATTTCGTCAATAACAATGTTTATAAGCCTGATAATGATCGATTTCCATAAATGAATAAATTGAATAAGTCTAAGGTTCCCTAATTTAAATATTTTTTAAAATTTTCAAACAAAAATAAGACTGGAAATGTTACCATTCCCTAGGAATTTTTTGTTTCCACAATATCATCCACCTTAGCCAATATTGACGAGCATGATAATGATAAATCAAAATGAATGTCACAAATGAATGAACCCAATAAACCTAGGGTTCCCAAATTGTATTTTTGAAAAAATTTAAACAAAATAATAATATAAATATTGCCATTCCCATAGTTTTTTTCAACAAAACTATTTATCTTTGCATGAGCCTTGAAATTTTATTGTTGGAAATATTGGACAAGTAGGTCATCATACAGCTGTGACCAGTGTTTGCAGAGATTAGTCATCTATCATACGATGACCGCAAGACGTTGAGCAATAAAGAATATCGGATTTCCAGCCAACAGCAGACAGAGTGACAGTCTGCCCTCTGGTAGACTTCCAAAAGCCTCAATCACTTTCAGCTGAAACCGAAAATAAACCAAAAGCTAATCTGGTTCTGGTAGTGTTCGATGCTGCATCCAAATACTGGCATCTGTGCAACGATTGGAGGAATGATTTTGCAGTCTAACAGCTCCTAGCAGATGCCAGGGCAGCCTTGAAGCTTTCGACCGATGTCGAGTTCACAGCGGCATTGTCCAGGTGGTTCCATGCTATTATTGTGCGTGGGAAGAAAGATTGTTTATACTGCACTGTGTTGAACCGAGGCCCAGTGAAGCATTTGCTATTGTTTCGAGTGTAATTGTTTATGGGGTTGTCAGTGGTGAAGTCAGTGTTCAGTGAGCGTTTGGCTCCGATCAATTGACCCGGCTTCATTGGGGTGAGGTACGTGCCTGCTGGGATGACCGGCACCAGTCCCATGGCCACTTTATATAAGAATATAATCTTTCAGACCTAAATTCAGTCGGTCTCTAGTACAGAGCTTTGTTGGAATGGTCCATGTTTTGTCAGCTGATGATGAAATGAAACATGTGTATGCCTATGCCAAATAGTGACTTCATTTTCAGCAGTTCAAATGAGTTCAAAAGCAAGCCACAATTTAACTTACAGCTTGTTTGAGATAAATCAACTCTGTTGTATCAAGTCAACACTGCAAGGTTACCAGCTTATTTATTTTCACCCAAATGGGGACAAGTGTTTACAAAAAACAACAAGAAGAACCTACCCCAGCAGAGCCTGCTGTCCTCCAACGCTACGAATTGTTTGGACAGAGTAATTGTAATTTGAAGACATTGTTGATGTTGAGAATCCACCACCGCCGCCACCACCTCCAGCATTTAAAGTGTTGCTTTGATAGTTGGAATGGACACCTGGAAAATGAGGTAAAGGAGCTGAGAGGTCAAGTATTACAAACATAAATAAGAATACCAGCCTTCAAACAGAGTTGAATGCTGATAGTAGCCACAGGTTAAATGATGCTGCAATGGACATAGTTCTTGAATGTGTGGAGTGATATACATTTGTTTTTTTAAATTTAATTAATGTATGTTAATTTTTTAAGTTCATGATTATGTTTGTTAAATTGTATGTACAGCATGGTGAACCCAGCCCTAGATTGGGGTACCACGCTATATAAAACCACCACTAATAATAATAACTTCTGGTCCTCTTCTATGTGATTTTATGCTCTGTTGTCTTCATTGCTAGTGCTGAAGAAAGTTTTTCATTGTCTTTTGTCATTATTCAGGCTTTCATGCACCGTGTCCTTAGTGTTTAATTCATACAACTTGATAAACAAAGTCTCTTCTACATTATACTTAACACAGCAAGATAAACAAAGTGAATGTTCTTAAACTAGCCTGAACCCACCTGAGGCGATGTCATAGTCAGCTGTGCTGTTCCCACCCTCAAAGTGGTAAGACTGTAAGGATGCTGGCGTGATGGCTGCATTACTTTCTGAGTAGCCACTGGCAGAGGCTGATGTGGTAGATCCGATCTGGTGCCTTCCCATTCGGGGGGTACCGATGGCGGTACCTGTTTTAAAAAACAAGACCCAATATCTTGATTAAAGAATTATTTATTCTATCTTTAACTTCCTTATTAAGAAATAAAAGAAATCAAACCAGACAGTGATAAATATTTATATAATTTTAGAAAACTTAAGTATGAATTTAAGTCTCATTGGACACATCAAGTTTAAAATAAATTTAAAAAACAAAACAATGAAAATAGTCTCAAAGTTAATGAGCAAATAAAGAAACCAATACTTGCTTTTAACTACACATATTCTAACTGTAAGCACTTTGGTTAATAATAGGGAGTCCTATTTATTTGTCACTTATCCAGATGAAGACCACTCAGAACATGCTAATCTGATTGTTTAACAGTTATTTCCTGTTAACTTTGAAAAGTAATAAATCTTTTAAACAATTTTCCGCATTTTAATTATTAGCTGTGTGGAAGTAAGTTTCCAAAATAGAGAGAGAAAAAATGAGACATAACTTATTATTGACCTTAAAAGAGTGACAAAAAGATAAGCTATGCTCACATAGTATTTTATTTAATATTTAAAAATCTAATTTAATTTTGGATTTTTTTTTTTTTTTTGCTGGCATCCGTCCGTCACAATGTGACGATGGAGTAAGCTACGGAGGGCGAAATCCAAATGGCCTGGGATTATTCTTCAAGGATTATAAGCTGGTTTCCAACAGCAAATCGCCTCTCTCCATGCCGCTGGATAACCCAAGGGAACATCAATGGATGATACAGCTGGAGTTGTCGGAATGTTTCATTGTATCAATGCTATCCGCCTTTCGGAACTCCATCTCCGGGTTTGATTTCAGAGTTTCCTTCTCTTAGATGAGTTGCCATCCAAGGTTAACAAGTCCCATCTACCTGAGGTGCTGGTGATGTTTTTGCTTGACTGGGCTCTGCCTGGAATTGAGCTCCTGACCACCAACTGGAGATTTGCTCAGTTTAGACCACTCGGCCACCCAGCGTTTTGGATTAGTTTTAAATAATCACTAATAAAAATGGAATACTATTTTTTTATAGCAGAGACAAATATTATTTTTGATAGGAGAGACACATCATATTCTTGCTAAGAGAGAAACTTTTCAATTTTACTAGGAGTGCTTCTTAGTATTTTTGATAGGAGTGGAGGGCTTCTTAATATATGTGAAAGGAGATCCTTTAGGACACACATTTTTCTGTTTTCAATGCCAGCAATAACATGTTAGGCATTTAGTGGACTTTTTTCACACACTATACAATTGAAGAAAGAAATATGGACTTTGAACAGGCTTTTAAATATTTGAATTCACTCTACACATCAGCCTTGCAGGTGCTTGGAGTTTTAAACTCATCCGAAGTCCTCTGTGGCCATACAGAGGGGACCTTTAACTAGACCACACACCATTCACCCCAGTTGGGCTTGCCCAGGATCATCACAGTGACATCATACTAGACCACACACCATTCACCACAGTTGGGCTTGCCCAGCATCATCACAGTGACATCATACTAGACCACACACCATTCACCACAGTTGGGCTTGCCCAGGATCATCAAAGTGACATCATACTAGACCACACACAATTCACCACGGTTGGGCTTGCCCAGGATCATCACAGTGACATCATACTAGACCACACACCATTCACCACAGTTGTGCTTGCCCAGGATCATCACAGTGACATCATACTAGACCACACACCATTCACCACAGTTGTGCTTGCCCAGGATCATCACAGTGACATCATACTAGACCACACGCCATTCACCACAGTTGGGCTTGCCCAGGATCATCACAGTGACATAATACTAGACCACACACCATTCACCCCAGTTGGGCTTGCCCAGGATCATCACAGTGACATCATACTAGACCACACACCATTCACCCCAGTTGGGCTTGCCCAGGATCATCACAGTGACATCATACTAGACCACACACCATTCACCCCAGTTGGGCTTGCCCAGGATCATCACAGTGACATCATACTAGACCACACACCATTCACCCCAGTTGGGCTTGCCCAGGATCATCACAGTGACATCATACTAGACCACACACCATTCACCCCAGTTGGGCTTGCCCAGGATCATCACAGTGACATCATACTAGACCACACACCATTCACCCCAGTTGGGCTTGCCCAGGATCATCACAGTGACATCATACTAGACCACACACCATTCACCCCAGTTGGGCTTGCCCAGGATCATCACAGTGACATCATACTAGACCACACACCATTCACCACAGTTGGGCTTGCCCAGGATCATCACAGTGACATCATACTAGACCACACACCATTCACCACAGTTGGGC
>CAXITT010001032.1:60928-118605 GCA_964033795.1 Lymnaea stagnalis
TATTTTATTTAATATTTAAAAATTTTATTTAATTTTTGATTTTTTTTTTTTTTTGCTGGCATCCGTCCGTCACAATGTGACGATGGAGTAAGCTACGGAGGGCGAAATCCACATGGCCTGGGATTATTCTTCAAGGATTATAAGCTGGTTTCCAACAGCAAATCGCCTCTCTCCATGCCGCTGGATAACCCAAGGGAACATCAATGGATGATACAGCTGGAGTTGTCGGAATGTTTCATTGTATCAATGCTATCCGCCTTTCGGAACTCCATCTCCGGGTTTGATTTCAGAGTTTCCTTCTCTTAGATGAGTTGCCATCCAAGGTTAACAAGTCCCATCTACCTGAGGTGCTGGTGATGTTTTTGCTTGACTGGGCTCTGCCTGGAATTGAGCTCCTGACCACCAACTGGAGATTTGCTCAGTTTAGACCACTCGGCCACCCAGCGTTTTGGATTAGTTTTAAATAATCACTAATAAAAATGGAATACTATTTTTTTATAGCAGAGACAAATATTATTTTTGATAGGAGAGACACATCATATTCTTGCTAAGAGAGAAACTTTTCAATTTTACTAGGAGTGCTTCTTAGTATTTTTGATAGGAGTGGAGGGCTTCTTAATATATGTGAAAGGAGATCCTTTAGGACACACATTTTTCTGTTTTCAATGCCAGCAATAACATGTTAGGCATTTAGTGGACTTTTTTCACACACTATACAATTGAAGAAAGAAATATGGACTTTGAACAGGCTTTTAAATATTTGAATTCACTCTACACATCAGCCTTGCAGGTGCTTGGAGTTTTAAACTCATCCGAAGTCCTCTGTGGCCATACAGAGGGGACCTTTAACTAGACCACACACCATTCACCCCAGTTGGGCTTGCCCAGGATTATCACAGTGACATCATACTAGACTACACATCATTCACCACAGTTGGGCTTGCCCAGAATCATCACAGTGACATCATACTAGACCACACACCATTCACCACAGTTGGGCTTGCCCAGGATCATCACAGTGACATCATACTAGACCACACACCATTCACCACAGTTGGGCTTGCCCAGGATCATCACAGTGACATCATACTAGACCACACACCATTCACCACAGTTGGGCTTGCCCAGCATCATCACAGTGACATCATACATGGGCTTGCCCAGGATCATCACAGTGACATCATACTAGACCACACACCATTCACCACAGTTGGGCTTGCCCAGGATCATCACAGTGACATCATACTAGACCACACACCATTCACCACAGTTGGGCTTTCCCAGGATCATCACAGTGACATCATACTAGACCACACACCATTCACCACAGTTGGGCTTGCCCAGCATCATCACAGTGAGATCATGGGATGTTTCGGATATTATGTCAGTGAACAATGGTATTTTATACCTAATGTTGCTGGTGTTAACCTTAATGTTGCTGGTGTTAACCTTAATGTTGCTGGTGTTAACCTTAATGTTGCTGGTGTTAACCTTAATGTTGCTGGTGTTAACCTTAATGTTGCTGGTGTTAACCTTAATGTTGCTGGTGTTTACCTTAATGTTGCTGGTGTTAACCTTAATGTTGCTGGTGTTAACCTTAATGTTGCTGGTGTTAACCTTAATGTTGCTGGTGTTAACCTTAATGTTGCTGGTGTTAACCTTAATGTTGCTGGTGTTAACCTTAATGTTGCTGGTGTTAACCTTAATGTTGCTGGTGTTAACCTTAATGTTGCTGGTGTTAACCTTAATGTTGCTGGTGTTAACCTTAATGTTGCTGGTGTTAACCTTAATGTTGCTGGTGTTAACCTTAATATTGCTGGTGTTAACCTTAATGTTGCTGGTGTTAACCTTAATGTTGCTGGTGTTAACCTTAATGTTGCTGGTGTTAACCTTAATGTTGCTGGTGTTAACCTTAATGTTGCTGGTGTTAACCTTAATGAGCGTTTGAAATAAATATATTTATTTTTTAAGTACATATAAACACCATATACAGTTGTAATCAGAATAATTTCATTGTAGACTTTCACACAAAATAATTACATAACATACGTTGTAACTTTATATACACCATAATGTTGACATTATTTTAAAAAAGATATTAGTTGGGCGCATTGATGACAAACATGCTGTTATTTAAGCAATTTTGAAAATGTTTTTGTGAGAAATGACCATTCTTGTCATTTCGTACATCTAATGTAAATACATTACTGTTAAAGGAAATAATTTTACATCTAGTTGTGTAGTATAAAAATTTTAAGTACAGGCTTAGTCCTTCAAAACTCTTATTTTAAGTACAGGCTTAGTCCTTCAAAACTCTTATTTTAAGTACAGGCTTAGTCCTTCAAAACTCTTATTTTAAGTACAGGCTTAGTCCTTCAAAACTCTTATTTTAAGTACACATTTATTGTTACAAAAAAAACATTTTTGGTACATATTTACTTCCACATGAAACTATTTTTGGTACATATTTACTACAACAAGAAATTATTTTCGTTTCCATAGTTCCTGGTACAATGAAGGTTAAAGTTAATAATTAGTTATATTCTTATAAAAGAATTGAGTTAAAATTGTTAACATAGAAATGGTTCATCTTGGCAATTAAAAGAATAAAAATCTTCATCTCATAAGGACTTGGTGAATCTGGCTTTTCTTTTGTTTGAGTAACCATTAATTTCTATTTGTAAATAGTCTACAATGATAAGAAAGAGAGATGTGATATCAGATAAGTTATGCTGTTTAAAACAAAGGCACCTTCAAATAAAACCAGAAATTGTTACAAGGAGCATTCCCAGCATGTTTCAATGCAACATTCCGCAAGGTTCTAGTCTTCAATAACATCCCTAAGATCTTTTTGTCCAGTGTTTTTCTCCGCTTAATTGCTTACTTTCTGAAATATAAGGTCTAATTGTCAACAGCACTCTATCACAAGGTCTTTCATTTTTCCATTGTCTTTTGTACAATATCTCTTCTACACAGGTGTGCATCAATTATACCCTACAGGTAAGTTGTGTGCATCAACATGTATGATTATGCATGAAGTGACATCACAGATGATATGTGGGTGGGCGTATACACGTGGCTTTATACCTTTATTGGTGAATGTGCCTGTCGCACGCAGGGTGGCCGAGTCGTAACTATCACTGCGCTGGTGCACGTTAGAGCTACTCTGTTGTGAATAGAGGGTAGAACCTGCACCAAAACCTTGACCCGCTGAAGAGGAAGCTTTGATTCCGCCTGTGAGGACACCAGCATCTACCACATCAACACCTTTGTTAGAGGTGAGAATATCGGGGCAGAAAACATGCAGAGGGTTAGTCATGCTGCATTCATTGTTAAAATAAAAGTATGCAGTACAGAAAAAAAAATACAATACTCATTTTTTTTCAAACACCAGAAATGCTGGGATGAAATGAAATTGGTTAAGTTTGTTTGTTAAAAGTTCCTAAAAACATTGAACCTAACTAAGTAAAACCCATTGAATGAGAGCTTTTACAAAAATGTGATTCTTACATTAAAGTACTTTTACTGACAGTAGAGGTGATAAAAATAGCTCGTCTCACAATACAATATTGCTGTTAAGCCTAAAAGTGTGCTTTGCACTGGTTGTAACTGAAGTCATGTAATTTAGTCAATGAGATTTTTGTCACATGAGGTCCAATAGAGATCTTTAAAGATGTCCATGTTTAAGATGAAATTCTCCATATGGCATTAAACATGATCATAAATATTTAATTTAATGGAGGGAAGAAACATTTTACAACTGGCTATAAATATTTATTATTTTCTTTTCCCAGGTGACAGTGGATGGAATGAGTGAGGTTAGTGCTCCATCACATACGACTGAAATTATTATCAATGGTTTCATATTAAGTTACCTTCAAGGAGTGCAACCAGTAAAAGAAAGCATAACACAATGTTACCACTATCCATAAAAATAGAATACGTCCTGTCATTAAATGGAACATCTAAATTCATCAGAGTGCCTGATGCATGCCAATTTGTTGTTTAAATCATTTTGGTTACTCAGGCTGATTTAGGTTAAGAAATCGTAAAAGAATGATAATGCATTTTTTAATGTAATTGTTTGTCCAAACATCACATTCTGGTACACAACAATTAAATTACTACACTGTTCATATAAATCAATGGTTCCCAACTGGAGAGTTTTGGACCCCTCCCTGCCTACCTGCCCACCCCCCACGATCAAAAAGTTTAGCCTAAGTATGAGTATATGCATTCTTTGAAATCTATTTGTTCAATTATGAATGTGTGGCTGATGGTTTAGGGAGACCAGATATTTGGGGTAATATAAGGAGTCATGAATTCAAAAAGGGGAACCAGTGATTTAAATCAAACATTTTTTGGTAATGTTTGTCTTCTATTTTTCTTTACGGGGACTAAAGTGTTAAAAACGCATGCATAAATAACTTTGACAATGCTGCAGCAGAGCAAGCACATTTTGAAATACTGCTTTTTCAAAGAGATCAGGCTGGCCAAATTTGTAACAATGTTTCAAAGGCAGTGTACTGAGGCTTTTCACATGACACAACAAGCACAATGTTGGTTTATAAGGAGGATGAATTTTGAAGAGCAAACAATTTAGATGATCTGTTGCTAATGACGTGTACATTTTTTAACCACTTTAATACATAATAGGCTAACATATTAGTATTTTTTTTATAACAATTTCCTTCAGTGTAATAGCTTTTATATATAAAGTTTACAAGTCTTTGGTAAAAAATTATTGAAATAAGCAGCCAACAATATTTTTTAAAAGTTGTAATTAAAGATGATATCTCATGTTAATTTTATTTTAACTTTTAAGTCAATTATGAAAGCTGAAAATTGTTCATATAAAAATCCTTTGCAATAAACCCGTAAACTTTATGACTATGCGTATTGTCTACCTGCGCCAGCACCTCCGGCACCAGCACCCACACCTCCTGCACCGGCACCCGCACCTCCTGCACCGGCAGATGCTGCCTGAACTGCAGCCATGTTTGTTGTACTGCGGGGTGTTGAGATGGTCAGAGGAGCAGCCGGTGGTTTGAGACATGTGCACCAGCCAGGCTTGCACCTAAAGGACACAAGTATTTCAGTTGATAATGTTAGAAGTGACAGCTCCAATGTTACCTATGACCTGGTTGTGGTACATAGCGCTTTCAAAGTGATGCTTCTTTAGCCACAGAGGACTCACTTCATAGCATGCAAGTTCACTTCATATTTAGTGAAAAGGATGTAAAACTCAAGGATTAAACAGATATGAAATTAAGTGTTGAATGATATGCACAAAATTATGTAGAGTGAATGTGATAATGAGTGTTTCCAGTTTGGAATAGTGTAGTTTAGCCATGGATCCTATGATAAGGGAGGTAAGATAGCATGTAAGTAAGTATACTATCTCTCAAGGTATGTAATCCGTGTTATGAATCCTATTTTGTGGATTATTATTTGACTATTACCATTTCTATGTCAATTTAAAAATAAATTATTCTAGCTAACCCATTGCCACTCTAATGGCTGTAATACCTATGGCCCTACTTTGCATATCTTAAGAGAAGTTGTACTTCTAAATCCATGGCAATCAGGTTATTTTTTTTCAAAACTCTTCCTCTTGACCTTAATATTTAAATTGTGGTTGCCAACATTATCCGAATGTTTCTTTAGGGTACTTGCAGCTTGTTAAAATATACATGCAGACCTGATTACCCTCAAACTCTTAAAATCGTACAAATATCATCACAAAATCGTTCAATACATTATCTTAATAGTAAAAAAATAAACATACAGATATAATGTATACACCTCAAAATCATACATTGTACGCCAAATTCGTAAAAGTAAACAGGTCTGTACATGTATATCTGTTGATACACACACCAAGTTCATTTTACCAGGTCATTTTGGGAGACACTCACAGGAGTTCCAGTACTTACCTGTAGAAAGCCCACATCAGACTGCTGGCTAGAGCAGCCAGGCCTAGGATGGTTCCCATTACAGCACCAGCGCGAGGCCCCACTGTGGGTAATGAGGGTACCACACCTATCTGAGCGGCAGCCACTGGATTTTAATCAGAGAAAAGAGTTATTTTGATATAACAGAATTTCTTTGCGTACCAACCTTTTATTTAAGCAAACACACCTACATATCTTTACAACTTTCTCTCCTTTAGCTGTTTTTGAAAAAGGCAAAATTTCCTCACTTTGTAACTTTTAAATATGCAAAATTTTGACTTTCCATGATGAAGGTAGACTCTAAGTTTAATTGGTAAACAAATAACTACAAAATTAAAAAAAAAATTTTTTTTATATTATCAATAAAAGTTAATTATACAAATAGATAACAAAACATCTTAAGGCAATTTTGTCATTTACTTTAAAACTCTTCTCAGTATGTTTATGAAATATAATTAATTATAGGAGCATATGTTTTGCATATATATTGCATTTTGACTAAGAACGTATGGACAAGGAAAGGTATCAACACTGAAACTAAACTGAAGGTATATCAGGCGGCTGTTCTCCCTACGCTTCTCTATGCCTGTGAAATGTGGACGGTCTACCAACGCCATGCAAGAATGCTGAACTACTTTCATACAAAATGACTCAGAAAAATCCTCAACATTAAATGGCATGACAAGGTCCCAGACACTGAGGTGCTCATACGGGCAGGTCTCCCCAGCATCTTCACAATCTTGATGAAGTCCCAGCTTCGCTGGGCGGGACATGTTGTGAGAATGTCAGATGACCGTCTACCCAAAAGAATTTTCTATGGTGAGCTTGAACAAGGAAAGCTGTCTGCTGGCGGACAGAAAAAACGCTTTAAAGAAACATAAAAGCCTCACTAAAAGCGTTCAACATAAACCCAGACACGTGGGAGGAACAGGCAAAGGATCAAACTTCATGGCGTTCCACTTTGCACAGGAGCTCCATGCAACATGAAATTGGGAGAACAGCGGCTGCAGAGCGCAAGAGACATGACAGGAAGGCACTGCCTAATTCTGCTCCCGGAGATGCGCCACCATTCCCCTGCACCTACTGCACAAGAGAATTTTGTGCCAGAATCTGCCTCATTCATCTGCGCACCCACAGACAGAACCAGCACAAACTCTGACGATTAAAGTGGTCATGGTCGACCCCCGACTGACGAACAACACATTGCATTAAAGCCAGAATTATCAATAAATTGATCATGGGCGCTTAATATATGCACTGCTATCAGTAGAGAGAAATTTATCTCCTATTTACATGTATGGCTCGTTCCAAAAAGTGCATAAAAAGACGATACCAAATGATAAAAACAATAACAGAGAATACGAAACTCAAAACAGTGCTAACCACAATTAATTGATTGATTGATTGATTGGATATTTATATCGCGCCGGTATCCATGCCATTTTAGCATGCTCATTGCGCTCTGGTCCTCCGAAATCTATTTAAACAAAAAAGTTTTTAATTGTTTCTTAAATGATTTTTTATCATTTACAATTCCCCTCAAAGATGGAGGCACACTGTTCCATAATTTTGCTGCTATTGCTTCAAAAGAGTGCACTCTGTGTTTATCCACACTAGGAACACTCAGCAAGTACTATGTTGAAAACCGCAGGCTCTTCAAGGATACATGTTTATTAATCAGTTCCTTGAGATATTCCGGTGCTGAGCCATCTATGCAGCTGTACGCCAGGGACAGAATTTTGTAGTTAATACGCTCACTCACAAGAACCCAATGGAGATCTTGTAGAACTGGGATGATGTGGTCTGATTTTTTCATCCGTGATACAATGCGTGCTGCAGAATTTTGTATTTTTTGGAGTCTCTGAATTTGGTTCTGAGGTAAACCCCACAAACAACTATTACAGTAATCTAATCTTGACTGGATTAGAGTTACTGCTACAGCATTGGCTGTTCTCCTATTGAGTTGAGGACGCAACTAACTAATAAAGTACAAAATAAAGAAATACAATTAAAATCATCAACTACAGAAAATTGTATGGCTGGTACCAGAACAATGTCGAAATAAAACACACTGTGCAGAAATGTACAATGTACAAATAATGAAAAGAAGTCTACTGTAAAAAAACTGTCACCCGTTACAAAATAACCCTAACATGCTGTCTGAATATCTGCTCTGCAGTCTGCTGTGTCAATCAACCACTCGCCTTATCTATAGACTATCTGTTTCATGGAATTTTCTAGGCGTTTTACGCATTGTATTAGTGACTTGACCATACATTCTACACTTTATTACCATTTTGTACCACATTCGAGTCAAGACAAACAGGCGATAGATTGGTTTGTGGTAAACAAGATCAAAGGGAATAGCCACGCCCAATACTAACGCAGGCAAATTTGGATCAGCTACAGTTCACAGCACGGGGGAAATGTGACAAAAATATGTTGTCTACATAACAATATATAGAAGAAGAAGAATTATTACAATTTATATTGTTTTCAGAAAGAAAAAACTGACCTTCACCATCTATCGGACCGGGCATTACACCTGGAACTGTCCCGGCAGAACCACCGCCACCTCCAGGGTATACAACAACGTTGACACCTGTACCACCGGCCGATCCTTCCCATGCTATGCCACCGCCACCAATGTCGTCAGGCAGTATCGGAAGGAATGGTCCTGGTGGAGCTGGTGTTGGAGTCACTGAGATCAAATGTGTTTGTTAGATGTTAAAATGGGTGTTTGTTAAATTTATCATCAACATTTTTCTCATCCTACGTATAAAGCATTTATTCTGCAGTCATAAAGCATTTATTCTGCAGTCATAAAGCATTTATTCTGCAGTCATAAAGCATTTATTCTGCAGTCATAAAGCATTTATTCAGCAGTCATAAAGCATTTATTCTGCAGTCATAAAGCATTTATTCTGTAGTCATAAAGCATTTATTCTGTAGTCATAAAGCATTTATTCTGCCAGACTGAATGATGTAGATTTCAAAATTAGTAAAAAATTTCTGTTCAACAAAAATCTCTATTATACAACTATACTCAAAAACAATTTCATAAGACAACAAGCATGGTAGAAACAGAGATAGATAAAAAGCACAATTTATAATGATCACTATGGTCTGGTCTGAAGATAAGTTGCAACAAAAAAACAAAAAAACCACCAAAACAAACTCACCAATGGGGATGTAGGGAGTTGTTGTTGTGTCCCATATCACTGGTGGAGCTGTTACACTGTCAAAGAAGAGAATTCAAATTTTCAGAATGTTCATTACATTTAGCAAATAACAGTAGAAACAGTTTGCTTAATTAATCAAATTCATTGATAACTACAATGGCAAGTAGTTCCACACATGAAATGTTTTTTATATTTTGTTTGATAATTTGAAAAAAATATTAATAATCTATTTTATCAAAACAAAGTGCAGCATATATCTTACACTGATCATACTTTGAACTGATGTAAAATATATGTTTCTTACATTTTTCCAAGTTTGAATGGATGAGCAGCTTTTTCCACATCGGAGTAGAATTCTACGTTAACGTTGTCACTGGCATATGGGAAGATGAGCCTTCCATTGACATACAAACCTGCAAGCAAGTTATTAGAGGCATAAACGACATTACAGGAATATGTGGCAGAACAGCAATGACAAGATTTGAAAAATTCCAAATTTAATCAAAGTTTTAATAAAAACAGTTCTGAGACAAAACCAAACAACACCATATTTCTTCTATCTTCTATATTTTAATGGATTGATCATTCTGGCTCCTATGTTTCTTCTTTTAAATTACTTATCAGTATGATAATAAGCATTATGAAAGGCTTTCAAATACTTTCTTATGGAAGATTCTTATGGGAGATTACCAGAAACTAATAATGTAAATAAATTAATGACAATGGTTTTCAAAATAAACAATTTTTTTTAACCTTTTACAGGACACTGCAGCAAAAAAAATCTTTACTACTTTAAGGGCAAAATATCTGAACGTGTCCGTGATAGCTAAGAGTTTTAAACATGCGATCTCTGGGACTTCCCATTGTTTACATCCATTTTTGCAGATAGCTTGATAGCGTGGGTGCCAGTTAAAAGAATTGGATCAGATTTTTTTGGGGTAGTTTTTAGGGTTTTATTGCTTTGTTTGTCAAAATGGATTTCAATGATTCTTCAAGTGATGGCGGAGATTTCGCTGGGTTCAATTGAAGTGACATTGAAGTGCATGAAATTGACTATGAATTGGAACCAGATCTTAATATTATAAGAGATATCAGCATGAGCAGTGTTTAAGTGTACACACTTCGATTTCGTCACAGAGTGTTTTTACATAGTAAATTACTGACAATCACAAACAATATGTTGTATTTTGCAAATATTTGTGTTCATGTGTGGATTACTGACAACATGTGAGTAAAATAATAAATCTGCATTCATTTTCCTTTATTCTATTTAGATTTGATGTTTTTACCAACGTAATCCTACATTAGAGACCGACCGAAAGTGATTTTCTGATTTCGGCCGAAACCAAAAGAAGGCCGAAAGTTAAAAATGAATTTTGGCCGAAACCGAAGCCGAAACAGAAAATGAAATATTAAAATATTTTGAAATTCGTTCCCGCATACATTCTGCATACATCGAAAATGATGTAGGAAAGTATAAATATTTACATTCTTTTTATAAAAAATGAGATAATCGTGAATATCAATAAATAACAGAAAAGTTTAGTGTTAATGCGCCGGCCCGTTTCCCCCATTTTCATATCTATAACGTGATTCTCCTCGACGGTTTCAGTCAAATCTCACCGACTAGTCTAATTCTGATTTTTTAAAAATATTTCTATATATTTTTGTAAGCAACAGACAGTAAGTGGATGAAAGTGAATCCTAGTTCTTGAGAACCCTTACTGATTTTATTGTTATTTATAAAGGTTGAGCAGATTGTAACAGTTGTAATCGCTTTTTTGTGGATTACTTAATGCGGCCCACTCTCATTCAGACACTACCTCCTGCGGCCCCCCTGATGATTTGAGTTTGAGACTCTTGATCTAATGAATACTTTGGATTTTACCATTTTAATTTAAAAGTAATTTAAATTGTTTACAGTTTTTTAAAATCAGTATGGTAGGAGAAAATATGGCAAAAAGGGAGGGGGGGGAAAAATTAATGCAAAAATTTATTTTTTTAAACCGGGTCTTTAAAAATTGTTGTTCTGTTTATGTTTCTAAAAGTTTGCTTAATTTGTTCTGAAAGGTTGCTTTATTTGTTTTTAAAGATGGTTTAGTTTGTTGTTAAAGATCGTTTCATTCGTTGTTATTGATCGGTTAGTTTGTTCTTAAAGATTGGTGAGTTTGTTCATAAAGATCGCTTACTTTGTTCTAAAATATCGCTTAGTTTAATCTTAAAGATCGCTTAATTTGTTCTTAAAGATCGCTTAGTTTGTTGTTAAAGATAGTCCAGTTTTTTTTTAATGATCGCTTTACTTTTTCTTAAAGATGGGTTAGTTTGTTCATAAAGATCGCTAGAGTTTGTTGTTAAAGATCGCTTAGTTTGTTGTTAAAGATCGCTTAGTTTGTTGTTAAAGATCGCTTAGTTTGTTGTTAAAGATCGCTTAGTTTTTTTCTTAAAGATAATTGATTTTGTTCCTTAAGATCGATTAGTTTGTTCTTAAAGATCGTTTAGTTTGTTCCTAAAGAACATTTAATTTTCTGTTAAAGATCGCTTAGTTTATTCTTATAAATCGTTTAGTTTGTTCTTTAAGAACCGTTTAGTTTGTTCTTTAAGATCGTTTAGTTTGTTATTAAATATCGCTTGGTTTGTTGTTAAAGATCACTTAGTTTGTTTTAAAGATCGTTTAGTTTGTTTTTAAATGTCTCTTAGTTTGTTGTTAAATATCGTTTAGTTTGTTCTCAAAGATCGCTTAATTTGTTCTTAAATGTCGCTTAGTTTGTTGTTAAATTTCGATTTCGCTGAGTATTAGATGACCGAAAACCTGAGTAACTTTCGGCCAGATGGCCGAAAGTCTAAGTCAATTTCGGCCGAAACCGAAGAAAAACCGAAAGTTAACTTTTCTCTTTCGGCCGAAACTAAGCCAAAAGTTAACTTTTCAGTTTCGGCCGAAACCGAAACTTGGCCGAAAGTGATAAAATGGCCACTTTCGGCGCCGAAACCGAAATTCGGTCGGTCTCTACCCTACATCTTATTAAAAACCGGAAAAGTGTTGCCTTGTCAGAGCTAACAAAAGGAAGAACGTCTGCCCTGTAAAGGGTTACAAGTGACAGTTCATAATCTTTAAATTTAAATCAAGAGACTTAATTCAATATATTTTTTAAAAAAATTTAATCTCCACTCACCTCCGATGATACCACCAAAACCAGTGCCTGACACAATCTTCTTGCCCTGGTAGATGCCTCCGATAAAAATCTTGTTTGGGCGATCAAAGTTACCATGAGCATCTGTAGGTTAAGGTAAAAGTAAACAATTTTTAAAAATTCAAATATGTCATAAGGGTAAATAAATATTATTATGAAAATTTACTTGAAAACTATTTTGAAGACATTATCTTTCTTGCCACAAAACCACATCACAGATCAAATATGACATGACATTGTATTTTTTGTCAAAAAACCACATCACAGGCCAGTGATGTGCTTTAAAATACATCAGCACAAATCAATGTTTGGGTACTATATTTAAACTTACTGGCATGGGTATTCACAGCAATATTGGAGTCGACCATCAATGTTCCCTTGTCTTTGGTCCTCAAGAACCGGATGATGTGGTATCTACCATCACTGATGTCAACATCACTGTTGGTGATGGTAGATGCACCTTTTCCATCTGTGTCATATGTGGCAACAACATATCCATTCACCTGGAATATTCAAGCCATACAAATGTTGTTTCGCCCTACATCAGTTACATTGTATAAAATGGTGAATATTTTAGAGCCATAGTTAACATATAATTAGGCTGCAAGAGATGATCTTTGGTGGATGGGTGTTGCAGCTATTAAACACCCAAAAGAATAATAATTATTAAAATGAAAATTGTAAAAAATAAGTATTATTGTAAAGAGTGTTTTTTAAATATTTTTCCAAAGGTTATTTATGTGGTTTTCTTTTTTAAAAGTACAGTGGAACCCCGCTATAACATGCCCCGCCATAACGCGAATTCGGATATAACGCGGTCGTAGCATGGCTCCCGAAATTTGAAATTCATTTACTCCGTCAGGCCTAAGTTCTTTGAAAATTTTATCCACTGCTTGGAAAGCCATTTTTTAAAGCGAAAAAAATCACAACTTTTCAAAATATCGTAGAAAATGAGCTCCATAAACGCACCACGTTCAAATTAGTATCAAAATTAATGCCGAAAACTAGGCTTTCTTCCGGTAGAACTATAAATAGTAATATGTAAGGAAAAAAGTTAAATATTGTAAAAACGCACATTAACGCGATCCGATTTTATGGACCCCAATCATCACGTTATAGCGGGGTTCCACTGTGTTTTCTTTTACATTTGTTTTTTTTAAAAATTATACACTATATTAAATTGATAAAACTTCTATCAATGTTTAAAAAGATTTTAGAGGAGCTTTCTAAATTGTTTGTTGGTAATTAAGGATGGACCACAAAGTTATGTAAGAGAAAATAATTCCAAAACAAGTCAACAAGGCAACCAAGCATTGTGATAACTATTTTATGTAAATCAGACTCAATTTATTCAGTAAAATGTAAAACTAATAAGAGGTCACTGCTGTTTTTGGTTAAGTTTCAATGATGATTTAAACACACCCCCCCCCCCACCCAACTTTTCCAAAACAGGATTGACAAGTAAAATTCTTCATTTCCCAATCAACAACATCCCACCAGATGGTACAAGTAATATTATCACACTCCTTCCCAGTTTTTATTTAATCATTTAAGTTGTATTCATGCAATCACATCAGTAACTTAATTATTGCAATTAGACTCACCAACTTAATTTCAACATAGTCATTGAAAATGTCTGAGATAAGTTTAGTGAGGACAGCATTCTTCTCCTCTGTCATCACACCAAGGATAATCTCATCCTGCTCATTGTAACCCTGGTCCAGTGGAGGGTAGCGGTAGACCAGCATGCCATCCAAATATTGTCTACCTTGAGGGCGGAAGTAGTACCCGAGAGGTTCTGAAAAAGATTCACCAACAGAACTGGTTTACTTTAAAGGATGGAAAATCTTTGAATGACACAAATAAACAGCACAGCAGATGTTGCAAACAAAATTTATGATTCATCCATCCATCCCTGTGGCGCTACAGCCCATGTAGGGCTTTGGCCTGCCTCACCACTTCCTTCCACTCAGACCTAACTAATGCCTTTCTTTTCCATGCTTGGACTGTCAGCTGCTGTAGATCTTTTTCTACATCATCTATCTACCTAAGCCTAGGTCTACCTTTGAGCCTTTTTCCTCTGGGGTATTGGTGATGTACCCTCTTCGTTCCTCTGTCATTTGGTATTCTCTCTAGGTGTCCTGCCCAGCGTAGCCTGGCTCTTTTAATTTCTGCCACTATAGTGGGATCCTGATATAGACTATAATTCCTGGTTGGTTCGTATTCTCCATCCATATCCATCCTTTGTTGGCCCATATATTTTCCTGAGAACTTTCCTCTCCCATGTGTTTAATAGGTTTTCTGCTGTTTTTGTTAGGGTCCAAGTTTCACTTGCATATGTTACAACTGGTCTGATCACAGTTTTATAAATAGTTTTCTTTGTTTCTCTTGTAATATTTTTACTTTTGAGTATTTTCTGACTACTGAATTGATTTACTTTTTCAAAAGTTTGGTTTCTAATTTTAATTGTTTCATCTGTTTGTTCCTCTCTTATCATGGTCATGTATTTTGTTTTTTGGTTGTTAACTTCCAGCCCTGCTTGTAGAGATGCGTCTTCTAATTCAATAAAGGATTTTGATATGTCTTTTATACTTTTCCCTAGAAGTGCTATGTCATCAGCATATGCAAGATACTGAAGATACTGAAGTGGTTGGTTGTAGAGTGTGCCCGTTGGTTGTGGGTCTTGAGCTTACCTCAGAAAGTATCCTGTTATTATTCCTCGAGTGTCCATGTGTATGTTTCTAATAACTCTCTAATGTTACGTTAAAGAGCGTACAAGACAGTGAGTCTCCCTGTCTTAGGCCTCGTCTAATATGAAATTCCCTTGAATATTCTCCTTGAATCTTGACTTTGCTTTTTGAGTTGTTTAGTGTTACATGTATTAGCCTTGTCAGTTTGTTGGGTTTCCCAAACTCCTGCAGAGTCTCATATAAATAGTTTCTTTTGATGCTGTCATAGGCCATTTTATAATCTACATAGAGTTGATGAACTGGTATATTAAATTCATAGCATTTTTCTATTAGGCATCTGATGGTGAAAATCTGATCAGTCGTTGATCTGTTAGGCCTGAATCCACATTGGTAATCACCTAGTATTTCTTCAGTGTAAGGTTATAGTCTTTTGGCAATAAGCTTCGTCAGTATTTTTTAGTTAACATTTAATGATTCATTCATAGTAACATGAAATCTTGAGACTATTCAGTTTATGACATTAACATCTAGTACTACGTAAGTAAACCCAAGTTCGGATTGGTTGATCTTTCATTTATCATTTGTTTTATTTATTATAAAGAGCAACATATATACCAATGCATCTAATAAGTATTGAGATAACAAAATTAAGGTAATGGGTTTATAGTTGTAATATGTTATAATTTTCCCTTCTTATTTCTAATTTCCTTTTAATGTTCTAAAGATATTGTTGAAGTGAATTTGTGTGGCTAAGTAAGAAGCCTCCATTGCATTGTAGCTCCACACATATAATAGTTTAGGAGATGGGGTAAAGGAAGTGGGCCATGTACCTCCATTGAGAAACACTGATATAGCATTCTTTCATTGGGCCATGTACCTCCATTGAGAAACACTGATATAGCATTCTTTCATTGGGCCATGTACCTCCATTGAGAAACACTGATATAGCATTCTTTCATTGGGCCATGTACCTCCATTGAGAAACACTGATATAGCATTCTTTCATTGGGCCATGTACCTCCATTGAGAAACACTGATATAGCATCTTTCATTGGGCCATGTACCTCCATTGAGAAACACTGATATAGCATTCTTTCAATGGGCCATGTACCTCCATTGAGAAACACTGATATAGCATTCTTTCAATGGGCCATGTACCTCCATTGAGAAACACTGATATAGCATTCTTTCATTGATCACTAAATATATAATAAATTTGATTAAATGAAGTTAGGCATTTTTTAAAATTATCCATGAAACATCTCCCCTAATCCATCATTAATATCTCCAATAATTAAATTTAAAAAAAAAACATTGAAATAAGATTATAAAAGACAAATTTTAACTCACCATCGGTACAAGTTGGTCCAGCGTAAGCTGTCTTGGAACAGTCACACCAAGTTGTGCCGTTATTATGATGGTCGTGGCACACGCCTCCATTGTTACAGGTTGTCTTTGTGCACTGGCTTACAATATCTAGGTCAAGAAATAAGGCAAATAAGTAAATCAAAATTAAAACCAAAGTGGTTTTGACATACTGTATATAAAACTAAAATAAAATCAGCCTTAACTTAAATAGTAAATGTAACTTAGTGCACAGGCTTTGATCATGAACATAGGAGGGTTTTGGTTCAGATAATCAAAATCCCATGTACACAACATCTCATGTACACAACATCCCATGTACACAACATCCCATGTACACAAAATCCCATGTACACAACATCCCATGTACACAACATCCTATGTACACAACATCCCATGTAAACAACATTGAGATATCAATTTTATAGTTCACCCATTGACAGCAGTAAACACCTCATTTATTTCCTAAACCTAAAATATTTTAATTTATTTGAAAAATAATCATGTTTTAGCCATTTTTTAATCTCATTATTTTATAAATAGAAAATAAACGAATTGATAGCTTTTGATTTAGAAATACATGACCACACAATAGGCAGGCTTTACAAGACCTTAATATAAACATAATTTTTTACAGCAACAATATATGACATACCCTGGCAGGATCTTAGGATGTTGACATTCTGTGACTGTCCAAGCGCATACAGATCCGGATTTGTTTTGCCCAAGCCTACTGAGGCCAAACAGCCACGGTACCCAGCCTTAGATGACAGGAACTCCTTGATGTTTTGTTTCTGGTACAAGGCCTCTGTGATCCCACCTGTTGATGACATGTACATGGCATCAGTGTCATTGATATATACATGGCATCAGTGTCATTTAAATATACATGGCATCAGTGTGATTGACATTTACATGTCATCAATGTCAATTATATACATGGCATCAGTGAGATTGACATACATAGCATTGGTGTCATTGAAATATGCATGGCATCAGAGTGATTGACATATACATGACATCAAAGTGACTGACATCTGCATGACATCAAGGTCAATTAAATATACATGGCATCAGTGTATTGAAATATACATGGCATCAGTGAGATTGACATATACATGGCATTAGAGACAGACTGAATTTCGGCTTCGGCGCCATTAGTTGACATTTGATCACTTTTGGCTTAGCTTCGGTTTAGGCAGAAATAATTTCGGTTTTATGTCGGTTTCGGCTGAAAGTGATTGATGCTTTCTGTCGTGTACCAGAAGTAAGACTGTCTATAGGCCAGCAATCCGATATTCATTATTGCTCAACATTTGGCTGTCATCGTATGTTAAATGACCACTCCTGACAGCTGCATGATGACCTACTTGTCCTATATTTCAAAAGTTAATTTTCAATTAGGCTTTTAAGCAAACCTAACACGTTTGTGGAAACACAAATACGGGAATGTAATATATAATATATGGCGCCTCCAGTAATAAACAACTCAACAAGCCGGCCATTTTTTATCTGACATGTATGCTTATCATAATTCGAGCCATTTCAAGACATATTTATCACCCTATACACGCAACGCCAATAAAAATTAGGGAACTTTAGGCTTACTCAAGTCATTGATTTATTGAAATTTATCACATTGTTATTGACAAAATCACACATGTGCATGTATCACTTTGAGAAATGACATTTGTTAGACATGGGATGCGAATAATTATGTACACATTACACTGCATTTTTATATATTCACCGTTAAGGTACAGAATTGTACAATTTTGAGATGGTAAAGTACTATTCTGAGACTAAATTGCATTATATCTGGAGTTCCAGGTCTGCTACTGTATCATCATACAAAGCTAACTCAAAATTCCTTTCACTTTTGTTCGACCGGGGTCAAATATAAAACTATCTGATAAATAATAATTGGGGATAAACGAAAAATGTAAATGTCGACCAATAGTTCCTTCAAGACTTATCTCTGGACATTTAAGTGAGCCATATCAATAAAACATGTATAGTGGCATAGGCTGAGCTTTCAATCTATACCAAATATGTCTATGTGGCATTGTAATTATAGTGCAAGAATTTTTTGCCACCCCCTTCCCCAAAATTTTTCTCTTATCATACTACTTTATTTTTTAAAAATTTTACTTACTTTTTAAATCAAATGGTAAAAGCCAAAGTATTCATTGGATGTTTATCTATTAAAACTCATGATGATCTCATTTTTTATAATAAACATTTTTATACTTTCCCCCATCTTTTTCCAATGTAGGAGGAACGTATGCTTTGACAAATTTAAAAATATCTAATTCTTTCAGCTTCGCCAATAAGTCTCGTTAAGCTTTTGGTTCCGGCTTCGGCCGAAAGTCATTTTTAACTTTCAGTCTGGTTTCGGTGGAAATCAGAAAATCACTTTTGGTCAGTCTCTAATCGGCATCCGTGTCATTGACATACATGATATCAGTGTCACTGAGATGATGAAGATGAACTATCCATTTAAAATAATCATCCCCTTATTCATTTTTGAAGGACATATCTCAATACTGTCTACTGTCTGATCTCATAATACATATTTCTATGAACTCACTTTGGTTTTAAAATAGCTATTTTAAATTGTGTGTTTGTTTGGATGTATTGAATGAGTTAATTAACAAATGAAATGTTTAATATCAGGTGTTTTCCACCTTTTTTTGCCTTCTTGTTCTTCTATGTTAATTGCATTACAAATTATTTCAGGACTTCTGTATATTTGTTAACTGGAGAAAGATTGTGGCTGAAGGCTACAGCTTCTACATACTACTTGTATGCAAATTCAGTTTGTGTATTTTTAATCTATCAAGAGTAATATGTCAGTTATATTTCATATTAATCTATCAGAGCAATATGTCAGTTATATTTCATATTAATCTACTAGAGTGTCAAGGGTATGAGAATCACTGTTGTTTTGTGTAGATCACTGTTGTTATGTTTGGTAAGGAAAAGATGTTTTGTTTAGAGATTTCATGTGTAGCTGTATCTATTGTGTGAGAGTGTTGTGACATATTTGTGTAAGGGGAAATGATGCTAAGTTTTGGTTGTTGTTGATAGAATGGATAGATGGCCTTGTGGGATATTCAAGGCGTAGCTTGTTCTGTGCATGAGGATTCAGCTGGACAGATCGATGTAGTGGAACATTGATCTATAGTTTACGAGTTGCATTGTTGAAGTACATTGATCTGTCAGGTTTGACGGGGCATAATAAAATTATAGCATTGAACTCGTATCAATATATTCAGTGTTGCTGTGTTTATGTCGTTTACACTGGTTTGTGTGATGAAGTAAGGGACTAGGATGTCCCACGGATGAGCGTGAGTGTCTGGCTTCAAAGGGTGGATGACCACAGGACACTAAGAGCTATATTTTGACATAGAGCAATAAGTCATTTATATTTCATATTAATCTATCTAAGCAATATGCCAATTATATTTCATATTAATCTAACAGAGCAATATGTCATTTATATTTCATATTAATCTACCAGTGCAATATGTCAGTTATATTTCATATTAATCTACCAGAGCAATGTCATTTATATTTCATATTAATCTACTAGAGCAATATGTCAGTTATATTTCATATTAATCTACCAGAGCAATATGTCATTTATATTTCATATTAATCTACCAGTGCAATATGTCATTTATATTTCATATTAATCTACCAGAGCAATGTCATTTTTATTTCATATTAATCTACCAGAGTAATATGTCAGTTATATTTCATTTAAATCTAATATGTTCAGAATGTATCCTCACTGAAATGACTCACCAAGATAAAGTGGTCCTTGCAAGTTGATCTGATCCAGCAGCGAGTAAGTATTGGTTGAGCGCAGGTCATCCACAGTCATGATGAGCTGCTTATGACCATCCACCGTGTGGGTCATCAGAGACAGTGAATGCCAGTTACCATCATTCAAGCTGCGGCCCACTGGTGTAGAGATTCGTAACGGGGCTTTCCCTGGGATGTCAACCTGTTAACAAGTCAAACTGAGTCAGAAACACAAGAAATCCCAATGAATGATTTTAAAATATAATGTGATTGGGGAATTAGGGCAGATTATAAATGATTATTTTAAATAAGTTGTGAAAGTATATGATTTTAAGCTACTGTTCCATGGTTTGGTCAGATTGGTTTTCTAATCTCTAAAATATTGTCAATTGCTTTTCCAGGGGAAATTTATCAGGAAACAAATTTGTAATTGTTTCCAAAATATTAGTTAATTATCATAGGAACCATTGGTGTGGCAAAAAATCTAACCATCTAATTTGTAGCCTACTTGGGTAGGCATATAGATTTTAAATAAACTGCTCAGAGATATTTGTCAAAGTATTTTGATATCATTGTTGAAACCCAAAAGTTTTAACTTTATATTTGCAATTTTAAATGACTGATTTATTACCAAAAAAAACCTTCAATAAATATTTTAAAATTCTCCCAAATGTTAATAGGTTTCTAAAAATTCTATTTCTCTAGTTTTCTATATATACTATTTTACGCTAGTTTTCTATTGTTCTATTTTACTCTAGACTAGTGGTTCTCAACCTTCCTAATGCCATGACCCTTTAATACAGCTCCTCATGTTGTGGTTACTCCCCAAACATAAAATTATTTTGGTTGCTACTTCATAAATTTGTGTTGTCCTATGGTCTTAGGCGACCCCAGTTTAAGGGCCATTCGACCCCCAAAGGGGTCACGACCCACAGCTTGAGAACCGCTGCACTAGACAAAAAGGAAGGAAGTTTCCTCTACCTTGACATGGAGCTGCCCATTAAAGAGCTCCACAGCAAACAGCTGATTGTCCTTTCCTTCACTGAAGAGTATCACACCATTTGGGTCCTTAGTTTTGAAGATGAAATTGATGTCAAGCCCTGAAGCAAGATACTGTGGCTGCAGGACAAGATGGGTCTGGTAGCTGGTGAAGGTGACATCATTGAATATGATAGGAGTAACGTTAGTCCCGGTTGAGAAATTGCCACCACCTGCACTGTTGATCTTACTGAAGACGTCAATGTCACTGAAGTAAAAGTTCTGCAGGTATCCGATAAACGGCTTGATGGTGCTCGGGATGTCCAGCTCTCCCTTGAGAGAGCCACCAACATACACATTATCAACATGTAGGAAGTAGTCCTCACCTGGCAAAATTTCTGGGGCAAAGCATAGAAAATTCTGATAACTTTTTCGTTCCACTGATTGTCAGCACTTGTAAAATACATTTATGACAACAATTATAACATTGGGTTTACAAAAGGTTGATGAGTCAGCCATTGTCAAGAATATGAATTTAAATAAAATACAGAAACGAGTTAGCCATGAAATTGTGGCTTGCTCTGCCAAAAACCTGGACAGAGTAACAGATACCCCAATGTCGGGGTGGATTAAATAAGCAGCCTTAAATCACCTCTCTTCCCATCCAAGTTAACCAAATGAACCCAAAGAGTACTTCAGACAAAAATCCAGGCATACAAAAACAGCCTATGCTCCCAGGCATATACAAAATGCAGAGCCAAAATGGGAAGAGAGTGGATGGAGAGTCTGTGGCTCCTTTACAATTGTTTCAGACAAGAGATAAATTTTAATCTGAACATTAAAGGAATCTTTACCTGTCCAGTACCACCCCCACCCCCTCACACACACATACACACCCCAAACTACTTGTCTATCACTCATTTTTCCCCACTAGCCAGGTCATCTGCATGTACCTACTATTGCTGTATGTACCCACCATCACTGTATGTACCCATCATGACTGTATGTACCCACCATCACTGTATGTACCCATCATGACTGTATGAACCAATGACTGTATGTACCCACCATCACTGTATGTACCCATCATGACTGTATGAAACAATGACTGTATGTACCCACCATCACTGTATGTACCCATCATGACTGGATGTACCAATCATGACACTATGTACCCACCATCACTATATGTACCCACCATCACTATATGTACCCACCATCACTATATGTATCCACCATCACTGTACGCAACGCCAGATATTGTAACATGGTCATTGTTTGTGCAGCCATTGCTATTAGAATATGGCTGAGCATTATTATTCAAAAGACACATAGATCAGTCCCAATAGAAGGAGGTTGTGGAACATGTCAGATCAGTCCCAATAGAAGGAGGTTGTGGAACATGTCAGATCAGTCCCAATAGAAGGAGGTTGTGGAACATGTCAGATCAGTCCCAATAGAAGGAGGTTGTGGAACATGTCAGATCAGTCCCAATAGAAGGAGGTTGTGGAACATGTCAGATCAGTCCCAATAGAAGGAGGTTGTGGAACATGTCAGATCAGTCCCAATAGAAGGAGGTTGTGGAACATGTCAGATCAGTCCCAATAGAAGGAGGTTGTGGAACATGTCAGATCAGTCCCAATAGAAGGAGGTTGTGGAACATGACGGAGCCCTCAAACTGGTTTAATTTCCATTGATGATGGTGACTGTTATTAAAAAATATCTATCTTTAGCTCACTGTGCTTTCTTTCAAGCTTAGTGTCCTATCTTTTTTACTTTAAAACTACTAAAAAAAATTCAGTTTTAACAGCTATCGTGTGATTGCATACTTGTAAAATGTTTTTCATTGTCCACCCAGAATTCCATCTGGTTGCCACGGCGCTGGATGAAAACTGTGTGCCACTGGTTGTCATTGACGGCGCCGCCAACAAAGAAACTCTGTCAACAATAACACACATAAAAATAGATAGAAAACAACAAATTAACCGTATTTACATAGTAGTGCAATGTATTACTGTATTTAGATATTTAAAAACTCTGATGCGGTAATGTGGTTTATTTTTGTTCAGATGTTTACAATCTTCACCCTATCTATAAAGATCACTTCTTTTTTTTATCAGAGTACAGCTCATTTTCAACAGGTGTACCACAAGATTTGCATACACAACATGTGTCACATACTCAAATACTAACCTGTTCTTCCCCACCAAGATTTGTAGTGAGCTTGATGCGTCCTCCCTCTAGTTCAGCACGCAAGAAAGTCCCATGTAAGTTGGCTTTGGTCTGGAAGATGAGTCCATCACTGGCAAAAGTTCTGAGCCTGAATGAGATGTCATTGACGTGGTAGTTTTGGGTAGGGGTGATGGTCATCTTGTAGTTGGTGTTACCATTGAAGATACCGGTCAGTGCAGCTGGTCATGGGAGAAACACAGGTCAAATGCATAGCATAGTTTTAGGACATTCCATAAATCATGATAGAGTTCATGATCAAAACAAAAGAAATTTAATATTCTATTTAAAAATGGGTGCAGGATTAAAATAGTAAATTAAATATTTCATGTTTAATGATTACATTATATAAAAAAATTTAACATAACATACCAGTTTCACATTGCTCTCCAGTGAATTCTGTGGCCCGACAGTCACACGTGTAGCCACCCCATTTGTTGATACAGTAGCCGCGCACACATGGACGACGGGTAGAGCAATCTCTAGGCATGGCGGTACAGGTAGCATCTACAATGCCATACAATTGCTGAAACAAGATTGCATTGGTTGCATTGTACAAATTAATTTGAGCATATGGATAAACCTGCTGATTAAGATAAACCTGCTGATTAAGATAAACCTGCTGATTAAGACAAACCTGCTGATTAAGATAAACCTGCTGATTAAGTTAAACCTGCTGATTAAGATAAACCTGCTGATTAAGTTAAACCTGCTGATTAAGATAAACCTGCTGATTAAGTTAAACCTGCTGATTAAGATAAACCTGCTGATTAAGACAAACCTGCTGATTAAAATAAACCTGCTGATTCAGATGAAAACTTTTAACCTAGAAAAATTTGAACAAAAGTCAACAACTACAACAAACATTGATTTGTCTCAAGTCCCTCACTTAACATTAAACTTAAGTCTTCATTTTATTGAGGAGAACAGACAGACAAACATAATGTAAATAATTTTGGGGGATTTTTCCACTTTTGAGTAGATAGCCCTTGGATGCTACCTACTTTTTAAAATTTTGTTTGGTTCCAAAAACCATGTTTGTTGTTTCCAAACTCAATTCCAGTAAGTTGAGTAGGACTAGCTTAAAAATAACCAATACAATAAAACCAATGTGTTTACACAGCCAAGGTGATGGCTTCACTCAATGATACAAAAGCGGAAGCAACCTTAAAACTCTTTGTCCACCTAAAATAAGAAGGTTTTTATTAACCTGTCATACTTTTTAGAAATATAAATACTTAAATTATTTCCGATATTAAAATAAACCTTATGAATGATTTTTCTTTATTCTAGCTTAACTGTGACTGAATAAACCCATACCAATCCACAAATCTTCTCAATTCTCACCTGTGATTGAATAAACCCATACCAATCCACAAATCTTCTCAATTCTCACCTGTGATTGAATAAACCCATACAAATCCACAAATCTTCTCAATTCTCACCTGTGATTGAATAAACCCGTACCAATCCACAAATCTTCTCAATTCTCACCTGTGATTGAATAAACCCATACCAATCCACAAATCTTCTCAATTCTTACCTGTGATTGAATAAACCCGTACCAATCCACAAATCTTCTCAATTCTCACCTGTGATTGAATAAACCCGTACCAATCCACAAATCTTCTCAATTCTTACCTGTGATTGAATAAACCCGTACCAATCCACAAATCTTCTCAATTCTCACCTGTGATTGAATAAACCCGGATCAATCCACAAATCTTCTCAATTCTCACCTGTGATTGAATAAACCCGTACCAATCCACAAATCTTCTCAATTCTCACCTGTGATTGAATAAACCCGTACCAATCCACAAATCTTCTCAATTCTCACCTGTGATTGAATAAACCCGTACCAATCCACAAATCTTCTCAATTCTTACCTGTGACTGAATATATCCCTGCCAACCAATTAATCTGTTGTTAATTCTCAAGTCTTCTATGCAGCCCAGATATCCAGTCCTGGCCCATGTGTGCCAAGGCATGAGGTATGGACCATGACCACCAACATTGATAGGACCTGGAAGGGAAGGTAACCATATAAATACCAAGTGTATAAGAATTTAAATGATGCCCAATTCCAGGAAATGTTAAAACTATACTCACTTAAATTACGAGGCCACTGTTCATTCGCCTCCAATGGGATTCTTTTATTTTCTCCATCAACTGTTAAGGCCATTAGATTGTCATGGAATCTCAGGCTAAACTGGAAATGTAATAAATAATGCAATAAATGTTTTAACCCTCTACCTGTCAAGTGCATTTTTTTCTTTAACATCAAGCCATATTTAGTATTTTCATATGCTTCCAAATGACATTAATGAATTTGACACGAACAATTTGTGTAAATGTAACATTATATGTTTAGCTTTAATAACAATTTTATAATACACAAGTAAACATTTCAGCAAATGCTTTCATTAGTACAACAACAAAACTTTAAAATAAGTATAAATAAATTTATATAATATATATATACAAAAAGAAAAGAATAGGAGTGGGCCCAAAACCCAAACAAAAAGAAGAATGGACAGGAAGTGATTTGAAGTAAGGTGTAAAGAAACAAACAGGAAAAAGACATTGCAGCTACATTAAATTGTGGATTTGGTTTAAACCATATGCAGTCAACTTATCAAATCTTGTTATTAATTTTTTTCCATATAAATTCTATCCAGTGTATTACTAGCATACAGTATACCCGTAACTGCGAAGTCTAAAATTCCATCATGGTAGTGCTATTGAAATGTTTGGAGACCGGACAAAAAGCTTGTTTATTTATGTTATAGAAGTGTTCTCTAAACCGGTCTTCAAGACAACGAACCGTTTCTCCTATGCATAATTTACCGCAATTTTTACTTTTACAAAGGATGGTGTAAATCACTTTGCGACTTGTGCAGGTAAAGCCATTTTTTATTCTGAATATTTCCAGATGGAAAGTGGTCTTGTCAACTTCAATCACATAGGGACATGAGTTACAGTGACTACAGTTGCAACTTTTGGTGCCTTTATGTGCTTTAATAGCAGGGAGGTGTTAAAGCCAAAGATCAACGCTAGAGCTAATACTGTCATCACTAGCATGTGGAATGTGTTAAAGCCAAAGATCAACACTAGAGCTAATACTGTCATCACTAGCATGTGGAATGTGTTAAAGATCAACACAAGAGCTAATACTGTCATCAATAGCATGTGGAATGTGTTAAAGATCAACACAAGAGCTAATCCTGTCATCACTAGCATGTGGAATGTGTTAAAGATCAACACAAGAGCTAATCCTGTCATCAATAGCATGTGGAATGTGTTAAAGATCAACACAAGAGCTAATCCTGTCATCACTAGCATGTGGAATGTGTTAAAGATCAACGCTAGAGCTAATCCTGTCATCACTAGCATATGGAATGTGTTAAAGATCAACACAAGAGCTAATCCTGTCATCACAAGCATGTGGAATGTGTTAAAGATCAACACAAGAGCTAATCCTGTCATTTATAGCATGTGGAATGTGTTAAAGATCAACACAAGAGCTAATCCTGTCATCACTAGCATGTGGAATGTGTTAAAGATCAACACAAGAGCTAATCCTGTCATCACTAGCATGTGGAATGTGTTAAAGATCAACACAAGAGCTAGTCCTGTCATCACTTGCATGTGGAATGTGTTAGAGATCAACACAAGAGCTAATCCTGTCATCACTAGCATGTGGAATGTGTTAAAGATCAACACAGGAGCTAATCCTGTCATCACTAGCATGTGGAATGTGTTAAAGATCAACGCTAGAGCTAATACTGTCATCACTAGCATGTGGAATGTGTTAAAGCCAAAGATCAACAAAAGAGCTAATACTGTCATCACTAGCATGTGGAATGTGTTAAAGATCAACACAAGAGCTAATACTGTCATCAATAGCATATGGAATGTGTTAAAGATCAACACAAGAGCTAATCCTGTCATCACTAGCATGTGGAATGTGTTAAAGATCAACACAAGAGCTAATCCTGTCATCAATAGCATGTGGAATGTGTTAAAGATCAACACAAGAGCTAATCCTGTCATCAATAGCATGTGGAATGTGTTAAAGATCAACACAAGAGCTAATCCTGTCATCACTAGCATGTGGAATGTGTTAAAGATCAACACAAGAGCTAATCCTGTCATCTCAAGCATGTGGAATGTGTTAGAGATCAACACAAGAGCTAGTCCTGTCATCACAAGCATGTGGAATGTGTTAAAGATCAATGCTAGATCTAATCCTGTCATCACAAGCATGTGGAATGTGTTAGAGATCAACACAAGAGCTAATCCTGTCATCACTAGCATGTGGAATGTGTTAAAGATCAACACAAGAGCTAATCCTGTCATCACAAGCATGTGGAATGTGTTAGAGATCAACACAAGAGCTAATCCTGTCATCACAAGCATGTGGAATGTGTTAAAGATCAATGCTAGAGCTAATCCTGTCATCACTAGCATGTGGAATGTGTTAAAGATCAACACAAGAGCTAATCCTGTCATCACTAGCATGTGGAATGTGTTAAAGATCAACAAAAGAGCTAATCCTGTCATCACTAGCATGTGGAATGTGTTAAAGCTCAACACAAGAGCTAATCCTGTCATCACAAGCATGTGGAATGTGTTAAAGATCAATGCTAGAGCTAATCCTGTCATCACTAGCATGTGGAATGTGTTAAAGATCAACACAAGAGCTAATCCTGTCATCACTAGCATGTGGAATGTGTTAAAGATCAACACAAGAGCTAATCCTGTCATCACTAGCATGTGGAATGTGTTAAAGATCAACACAAGAGCTAATCCTGTCATCACTAGCATGTGGAATGTGTTAAAGATCAACACAAGAGCTAATCCTGTCATCACAAGCATGTGGAATGTGTTAGAGATCAACACAAGAGCTAATCCTGTCATCACAAGCATGTGGAATGTGTTAAAGATCAACACAAGAGCTAATCCTGTCATCACTAGCATGTGGAATGTGTTAAAGATCAACACAAGAGCTAATCCTGTCATCACAAGCATGGGAAATGTGTTAGAGATCAATGCTAGAGCTAATCCTGTCATCACTAGCATATGGAATGTGTTAAAGATCAACACAAGAGCTAATCCTGTCATCACAAGCATGTGGAATGTGTTAAAGATCAACACAAGAGCTAATCCTGTCATCACTAGCATGTGGAATGTGTTAAAGATCAATGCTAGAGCTAATCCTGTCATCACTAGCATATGGAATGTGTTAAAGATCAACACAAGAGCTAATCCTGTCATCACAAGCATGTGGAATGTGTTAAAGATCAACACAAGAGCTAATCCTGTCATCACAAGCATGTGGAATGTGTTAGAGATCAACACAAGAGCTAATCCTGTCATCACTAGCATGTGGAATGTGTTAAAAATCAACACAAGAGCTAATCCTGTCATCTCAAGCATGTGGAATGTGTTAGAGATCAACACAAGAGCTAGTCCTGTCATCACAAGCATGTGGAATGTGTTAAAGATCAATGCTAGAGCTAATCCTGTCATCACTAGCATATGGAATGTGTTAAAGATCAACACAAGAGCTAATCCTGTCATCACTAGCATGTGGAATGTGTTAAAGATCAACACAAGAGCTAATCCTGTCATCACTAGCATGTGGAATGTGTTAAAGGTCAACAAAAGAGCTAATCCTGTCATCACTAGCATGTGGAATGTGTTAAAGCTCAACACAAGAGCTAATCCTGTCATCACAAGCATGTGGAATGTGTTAAAGATCAATGCTAGAGCTAATCCTGTCATCACTAGCATGTGGAATGTGTTAAAGATCAACACAAGAGCTAATCCTGTCATCACAAGCATGTGGAATGTGTTAAAGATCAATGCTAGAGCTAATCCTGTCATCACTAGCATGTGGAATGTGTTAAAGATCAACACAAGAGCTAATCCTGTCATCACAAGCATGTGGAATGTGTTAGAGATCAACACAAGAGCTAATCCTGTCATCACTAGCATGTGGAATGTGTTAAAGAACAACACAAGAGCTAATCCTGTCATCTCAAGCATGTGGAATGTGTTAGAGATCAACACAAGAGCTAATCCTGTCATCACTAGCATGTGGAATGTGTTAAAGATCAACACAAGAGCTAATCCTGTCATCACAAGCATGTGAAATGTGTTAGAGATCAACACAAGAGCTAATCCTGTCATCACAAGCATGTGGAATGTGTTAAAGATCAACACAAGAGCTAATCCTGTCATCAATAGCATGTGGAATGTGTTAAAGATCAACACAAGAGCTAATCCTGTCATCACTAGCATGTGGAATGTGTTAAAGATCAACACAAGAGCTAATCCTGTCATCACTTGCATGTGGAATGTGTTAGAGATCAACACAAGAGCTAATCCTGTCATCACAAGCATGTGGAATGTGTTAAAGATCAACACAATAGCTAATCCTGTCATCACAAGCATGTGGAATGTGTTAAAGATCAATGCTAGAGCTAATCCTGTCATCACTAGCATGTGGAATGTGTTAAAGATCAACACAAGAGCTAATCCTGTCATCTCTAGCATGTGGAATGTGTTAAAGATCAACACAAGAGCTAATCCTGTCATCACTAGCATGTGGAAGGTGTTAAAGCTCAACACAAGAGCTAATCCTGTCATCACAAGCATGTGGAATGTGTTAAAGATCAATGCTAGAGCTAATCCTGTCATCACTAGCATGTGGAATGTGTTAAAGATCAACACAAGAGCTAATCCTGTCATCACAAGCATGTGGAATGTGTTAGAGATCAACACAAGAGCTAATCCTGTCATCACTAGCATGTGGAATGTGTTAAAGATCAACACAAGAGCTAATCCTGTCATCTCAAGCATGTGGAATGTGTTAGAGATCAACACAAGAGCTAATCCTGTCATCACAAGCATGTGGAATGTGTTAAAGATTAATGCTAGAGCTAATCCTGTCATCACTAGCATATGGAATGTGTTAAAGATCAACACAAGAGCTAATCCTGTCATCACAAGCATGTGGAATGTGTTAAAGATCAACACAAGAGCTAATCCTGTCATCACAAGCATGTGGAAAATCTCTGAAATCATTGCTCTCTTTTTAATCCATTTTAAATAATTCCTATCAAGAAAGTCTGTGTTGATTTTGCAATCTAGAGGGAGACCCTCGCCAGCATCAGACATTATGGCAGTCAAAAAAATTGAGCAAATTTCAGACCCAATTATTAAAAAAAAAAAGCTCTGCTAAAAGCATTTTAACAGACAGATAGAAACGTAAATAGGAAGCAAACTCATTTATTTAGAGTACTTTCCCCTTTACCAACATAAATCGTACACATTTTTAAAGATGATTTTGCTAGCAGCTGATTATATCAGCAGTGACACCACAGAAACGGGTTTAATGGCAGATGATCTGCCATTATGACAGTTATAAAACATCGAAAATCAAGTCAGAATTATGATCTCACAAGTCTGACCTCATGAGATTGACTTTCAGACAATCAAGCCAGGATGATGATACACAAGTCTGACGAATGCTCACCTCATGAGACTGACCATCAGAAACTTCTCGGTCAGAAAGCAGGGTCCTCTTGGATCTTCCACCAAAATTGTGAACAAAGTAGAGCTTGCCGTCGTAGATTTCTAAAGCTATGAAGTTCTTGCCTACCAAGTTGCTGGTGGCGTACAGAATCAGCCCCCTGTCTTTGATGGTCTGGAACTTCAGTGACAAGGAGTTGCCACGTTCAGCAGACAAAGGCTGAGGATAAATGTGAAACAGGTTATTGTAGTTAATTTGTTACACTATGGTTACACCAGGTCAGGTCAATGGAAGTCAATGAATACTTACTGACAAGTTTCTTCTTCTTCTATATCTTAAGGGCCCACGATCAATTTATTGATCATTTTTAGAAGGTTGTTTTTCTTAAAAATCCAATGTCTATAATCTTTGGAAATTTAGATAAAAATCATCTTGAAGACATAGTGAAGTGGCAATTTATCATAATTTAACCATAGTGTAACATAGTAGGTTGTCTTTAATCTTAAGGAATAAGTTTCTATAGTCTTACCTCCTGCAGGCTAAAGGAGTAGGTTTTCTATAGTCTTACCTCCTGCAGGCTAAAGAATTAAGTTTTCTATAGACTTACCACCTGCAGGCTAAAGGAGTAGGTTTACTTTAGTCTTACCTCCTGCAGGCGAAAGTAGTGGCCCTCATTTTTAAGTGTGATGGATGTAACAGCAGGCACGGGGGCTGGGGTGGAGGGTGGAGGACGTGGACGTGGGGTTGGAGCTGGAGTTGGTCGTGGTGTTATGGGTGGCCTTCCTGTTGGGGGTTGTGTCCTCCCCCCTGAGCCCCAATCAATCTCCGTCGAACTGACACCTGAGCCTGAGGTGGTGATCTCTGAGATCATGTTTACTTCCAATTTTGTGATGTCGTTACCCTCTCTGACATCTTTCCTGTATATGACCTGTTGAGGTACAAAGAGACCTGTTGGTGTACAAGAGAGCTGTTGATGTACAAAGAGACATGTTGGTGTACAAAGAGACCTGTTGGTGTACAAAGAGACCTGTTGGTGTACAAAGAGAGATGTTGGTATACAAAAAGACCTTTGGTGTACAAAGAGACCTGTTGGTGTACAAAGAGACCTGTTGGTGTACAAAGCGACCTATTGGAGTACAAAGAGACCCATTGGTGTACAAAGAGACCTGTTGGTGTGCAGCCAAATTGTATTGGTGTTGTCAGGAGGAGTTTGCCTCAGAAAGGTTTAGCCAACCAAAATAAGCTGCCAAAAAAATAAATAAAAACACTTTCAATATCATAATCATTCAATGATTTTTAAGGGGAGGACTTAAAGGTTGTGAGCCACAAGTTAGATATGTCACTCAGATGACCTTCATTCTCTACAACAGATGTAAACAAAGTCACTCAGATGACCTTCATTCTCTACAACAGATGTAAACAAAGTCACTCAGATGACCTTCATTCTCTACAACAGATGTAAACAAAGTCACTCAGATGACCTTCATTCTCTACAACAGATGTAAACAAAGTCACTCAGATGACCTTCATTCTCTACAACAGATGTAAACAAAGTCACTCAGATGACCTTCATTCTCTACAACAGATGTAAACAAAGTCACTCAGATGACCATCATTCTCTACACTTGATGTAAGCTAAGTCACTCAGATGACCATCATTCTCCACACTTGATGTAAGCTAAGTCACTCAGATGACCATCATTCTCCACACTTGATGTAAGCTAAGTCACTCAGATGACCATCATTCTCTACACTAGATGTACACAAAGTTTCATGTAAGAAAAATAAATAAAAACAAAAAGGTGAGACAAATTTTTTACAAGCTATTGCTTGATTTAAAACATTCAGGTTATAACTTACCAGTGCCATACCACCATTCAAGTCATCTCGAATTTGACCATTCGTTGACTCATATGTGTTTTGCGTCCCGGCCAGGTACATTTTGGAGCCGCCCGTCAAGAAATGCACATCTCTTGCAAAATTGTAGTTCTGCTCATGGCCATCGTCAACAGTAATTTTGATCTAGTAGACCAAGATGTTATGAAGACCAAGATGTTATGAAGACAAAGTAGGAATAAACAAAGTTTCCTTTTTCAAATAATTTGACAACACAGTTTTATTAATAGTGTAGTGATTCCACAGCAAGTGTGAATTGCAACAACCACTAAATCTATACAATCTATACAAGATTAGATATGATTCTTTTATTAATCGATTCATTTTGCAACAGCCAGGAAAGCACTCAGGTAAATTCAGACAGATTGGGGTGAAAATACACATATAAGTGGAGCTTTATGGTATTCAATTTAAATAATAAAGGATTCAGCACACTATGGCTAAACAATCAGATTTTGATCACACTGTGGCTAAACTATCAGATTTTGATCACACCATGGCTAAACTATCAGACTTTAATCACACTATGGCTAAACTATCAGATTTTGATCACACTATGGCTAAACTATCAGACTTTGATCACACTATAGCTAAACTATCAGACTTTGATCACACTATAGATAAACTATCAGACTTTGATCACACTATAGCTAAACTATCAGACTTTGATCACACTATGGCTAAACTATCAGACTTTGATCACACTATAGCTAAACTATCAGACTTTGATCACACTATGGCTAAACTATCAGACTTTGCTCACACAATAGCTAAACTATCAGACTTTGATCACACTATGGCTAAACTATCAGACTTTGATCACACTATGGCTAAACTATCAGACTTTGATCACACTATGGCTAAACTATCAGACTTTAATCACACTATAGCTAAACTATCAGACTTTGATCACACTATAGATAAACTATCAGACTTTAATCACACTATAGCTAAACTATCAGACTTTGATCACACTATGGCTAAACTATCAGATTTTGATCACACCATGGCTAAACTATCAGACTTTAATCACACTATGGCTAAACTATCAGATTTTGATCACACTATGGCTAAAATATCAGACTTTGACCACACTATAGCTAAACTATCAGACTTTGATCACACTATAGATAAACTATCAGACTTTGATCACACTATAGCTAAACTATCAGACTTTGATCACACTATGGCTAAACTATCAGAATTTGATCACACTATAGCTAAACTATCAGACTTTGATCACACTATAGCTAAACTATCAGACTTTAATCACACAATAGCTAAACTATCAGACTTTGATCACACTATGGCTAAACTATCAGACTTTAAAATCACACTATAGCTTAACTATCAGACTTTAAAATCACACTATAGCTTAACTATCAGACGTTGACCAAACTATAGCAATAGTATCAGACTTAAATCACACCATGACTTTAACTAAACTATCAGGCTTTGATCACACTATAGCTATGCTAATGCAACTATTCAAACAATGAGCAAGATTCATCTAGAAGACTTCAAACCCCCCCCACCCCCACACACACGCACACACCAAATGAACTTTGTTTTCTCTACTTACATTTCTGCCATTACGTCTAAGTTTAAACAAGTGCCAACCCCCATCATCGAACCGTGTACCAGTTTGTCTGCCTATCGGAATCTCTTCGGGAGCCCCTGATCCATCATCATTCACAAACACAAGGTTGCCCTCCTGGAAGATTCAAATATTGGTGAGTTTTGCATTTATAAAATAAGACATCAAGGATGAAATGGTATACATCACAGGTACATGTATGACATGGTAAGGCATCACAGGTACATGTATGACATGGTAAGGCATCACAAGTACATGTATGACATGGTAAGGCATCACAGGTACATGTATGATATGGTAAGGCATCACAGGTACATGTATGACATGGTAAGGCATCACAGGTACATATGACATGGTAAGGCATCACAGGTACATGTATGACATGGTAAGGCATCACAGGTACATGTATGACATGGTAAGGCAAAACGGGTGCATGTATGACATGGTAAGGCACAACGGGTGCATGTATGACATGGTAAGACACAACAGGTGCATGTATGACATGGAACAACAGGTGCATGTATGACATGGTAAGACAAAACAGGTGCATGTATGACATGGAACAACGGGTGCATGTATGACATGGTAAGACACAACAGGTCTATGTATGAAATGGTAAGACACAACAGGTCCATGCATGACATAGTAAGACACAACAGGTGCATGTATGACATGGTAAGACACAACAGGTGCATGTATGACATGTAAGACACAACAGGTGCATGTATGACATGTAAGACACAACAGGTGCATGTATGACATGGTAAGACACAACAGGTGCATGTATGACATGGAATAACAGGTGCATGTATGACATGGTAAGACACAACAGGTCCATGTATGACATGGTAAGACACAACAGGTCCATCTATGACATGGTAAGACACAACAGGTGCATGTATGACATGTAAGACACAACAGGTGCATGTATGACATGTAAGACACAACAGGTGCATGTATGACATGGTAAGACACAACAGGTGCATGTATGACATGGAATAACAGGTGCATGTATGACATGGTAAGACACAACAGGTGCATGTATGACATGTAAGACACAACAGGTGCATGTATGACATGGTAAGACACAACAGGTGCATGTATGACATGGTAAGACACAACAGGTGCATGTATGACATGGTAAGACACAACAGGTGCATGTATGACATGTAAGACACAACAGGTGCATGTATGACATGGTAAGTATGATTTGCTTTATTGAATGATAATTTGTATATACATTTAGGTGTGTGAAGATAAGATGCTAAATTGGATGCTTTTTAGCCCTGTGGCACAAAAACATAACATCTGCCTGATAACCCATGGGAGCAGCAAGTTTGATTTTGTCCTGGCTCTTGGACAAAGAGGGGGGATAAATGGACTGGTTGTTGACCTAACAAGACAACTATTTTTGGGTATAAGGTAAACACCAATAAAAATGTCTCCATAGTTGCCTAATATATCAAAAAGATGTGCTAAAATTGAAAGTAGATGACCTTCTTGTTGCAGAATATGGTACTAAGCTAAACATGGTATAAGCCAGGAGTTCTCACACTTTTAACCAGAGGACCAGTTCACTGTCCCTCAGATACATTGGGAGGCCCGACTAAAGCTTGAAGAGAAATTTGAATATATTCCAATGCATACATTTTATTTGTAGTGGCAAAATTCCCTATTTAAAACATATAAAGATTTTAATCAAAATAAAATTATTTGTTCAGCCAATGGTCGACTTACGACGTATGCAACTTACGACAATTTGACTTTACAACCACAGCCACTAGCCATATTAGATATCAGATTTATATCTGCCTCAATTATCAGCCGAACGACCTTGTCTGCAATTATCGGCGGTCGTTAACTAAGGAAAGGGGGGCAAGATACTATGAAGATGCTATGCTGCTAGCCGGGGTCATCAATTTCTAAGAAATAACACAGTCACACTCAATAACCCTAGGTCCATTGACTTCCCCAACCACGACTAAAGCTTGTTGATGATTGGAGAGCTCTTCAGAGTTTGAAAATTTGAACTCCTATCTCCCATTGAAAATTATGATTTATAACAATAAAAGAAATTTATGATATAATTTAACTTAAATATTTTTATAACGCCACTTCGCATTACTGTACACATAGCGTACTCAACTTACGGCCAAATCGTGTTACAACCGGTCTGTCGGAACCCATCGTGGTCGTAAGTCGAGCACTGGCTGTATTTAAATTGGAAGTATTGGCCTGTATTTGGTTATGCAGATAGTCAATGTCTGGTTTCATATTTGCCGCTGCTTGTTGTTGTTTGTCCGTCGAAATCGACTAGGACCATCAAGTCATCAGGTTAGGGGTGGGGGGGGGTACGGTGAGCTCGTAGGTGGCTTGCTAGACCGATCTGTGCTCAGAACAATGTCTGGCACCGCAGCAGGGGATAGTTGCTGCAGACGGTGACCTAATGTTGCTCTTTTGCACAGCCTGCGTGTCTCAGCTGTGGTTATCCTTCTAGCTTCATGGAATTTAGTCCCTTTCTAGACAGCTGCTCTCCACCTGGTTCTGGTAATGTTTCGTTGCTGCATCCCTGTACTGGCATCTTTGCAACGGTCAGGGGTATGATGTTGCTATTCTAACAGCTCCTAGCTGATGCCAGGGCAGCCTTGAAGCTTTCAACTGATGTCGAGTTCACAGTGGCATCGCTCAGGTTGTTCCATGCTATTATTGTGCGTGGGAAGAAAGATTGTTGATACTGCACTGTGTTGCACTGAGACACTTTGAAGCATTTGCTATTGTTTCGGGTGTAATTTTTTATGGGAATGTCAGTGGTGAAGTCTGTGTTCAGTGAGCGTTTTGCTCTGATCAGTCTACCCGGCTTCTGTGGGGTGAGGTACGTGCCTGCTGGGATGGCCGGCACCAGTCCCATGATCACTTTATATAAGAATGTCAGGCCCCTCTCGTCTGTCTTTTAGGGGAGGGATGTCAAATCTTTTTAAGAGCCCAGTGACGAAGCCAGGAGTTGTGGATTTGGAGTCACTAGCGATAAAACATACCACGTTACATTGAATTCACTACATCGTGTCCACGTCTTTTTTAGGTGTGGGTCCCAGATGATTGCACCATATTCCAGTAGTGGACGGACGAGTGCGAGATAGGCATTCCGTTTGCAGGAAGTTGGGCAGTGGCGCAGATTTCTTCGGATGAAACCTAGGGTGGAGTTAGCTTTTTTTTTTATTTTGTTTAAATGGGGTGACCATTTTAGGTTATTTGAGGTGCTGTCTGCACCCATTGTGTAGGGTTGATGCTGAAAGCCTTTAGTGCCACTTTCAGTGAGTCTTTGTAATGCTTTTTTGACCTCCTTGGGAGCGCTTGCCTATCGTGAGTTCTCCGAAGAATATCTGTTTTTGGATCCGGTGGTCTTCTATACCGGCTACGTGACCCATCCAACGGAGTTGACCCTGCATCAGGGTGGTGAAGATACTAGGTAGAGGACCTCTGTGTCAGGAACTTTGCCGCTGCTACCCAGGTAACCAAACTATAGGCAGGACAGAAGGATTATGGACCGCTGACTGGGGTTTGAGGACCCTTGTACTAGGCATAACATAATACTAAGCAAAGAAGTTTTGATATGAATTTTTAAAAAAATTATTTCAAAACATGGAGAGAAAAATCCAATGTTACCCTTAAGGCCAAATACATTTTCCTGTCTCTGTCCTCTTGCAACCAGATAAGGCCATTGGGTTTGCGGGACAGGAAGTAGAACTGAAAATCTTCTGTGTTTGTCCTCTGCAGAAATCTTGGAGAAAGGTTGTCAAAGTTGAAAGTGGCATATGCCTTGCCATCAAAAACCAGAATCTTGACCCTTCTCCTCTCTGGAGCTGGTGTTTGGCTTTCTATTATAGAAACTTCTGCAGAGTGACATTAAAAAAAAGTTACATGGCGAATACTTAGAAATGTCATTGGAATTTATTTATATAAAAGAAAAAAAATTATAATTTGTTAGTGCGTGATGAGGTTTTTTCAAAAAATTTAAATGAGGAGAAATAGTTATGCTTTGCCATTGTTTTATTTCATCTTTGTTGGTAAGCTTTACAGTTGCCTGTGATGAAAATTAATTAAAGACTGGTAAACAAAATACTGATATATACTTTATAGAGCACACTTAAGAAGTTGGGGTGAAACTGGATTGGGGATGAAATAAGGAAAACATTATGATGTAGTGATGTGGTGATGTAGTGATGTCATAATGTGGTGATGTGGTGATGTAGTGATGTGGTGATGTAGTGATGTCATAATGTGGTGATGTAGTGATGTGTTGATGTAGTGATGGAGTGATGTATTGTCAATAATTTGGTAGAAAATTAAGGGGTGCTAATTAATTGCTTATTGCTAAAGAATGACTCATTTTTCACTTTCATAATGGTTAAGCCATTAATCTTAATTCTTATGCAAATTTCATTCCCCCTGAAGTAGGTTTAAATGAAGTCAATTGCTGAAAGGCCCTGCTGGACTATCCTAAAAACATGGTCATTGTTATATAACAGGTTTCACTGGAGTCCAGATACAAGCAACTTTATTGTAACAAAGGACCAATAATGATAATTTAATAACCTGGGACCAATAGATTCTATAACTGCTTGTCTAATTCCACAGTCCTTATTAAATTAATCTGTTTGGGATGGTACATTAAAACAAAAACATTTAGATTTTAAACTATATTAATTTTAAAATGCAACCTTTCAACAATTGTGTTAGACTACAGTGCTTTATTTAAGTGTTTTTAAATCCAGGTCAATGGGTGGGGGTGGGTGGGTTGGGGGGAAAGCTTATATTTTAGTGCTTTAGACAATTCTAAAATTATTTACATTAACTATGCATTTAACTCTTATAAGCAAAACTATGCATACTATAGAAATGCTTAAAATAAAAGATGATCATGTTGTTGTTTTTTACACAAGCCTACTTTCAAAACGCTCTTTTACTCTTTAAGAAACATATCATGGATAATTTGTTATAGTAGCCAGCTATTATCCAGAATGTTTGTTACATTAATAGAAAAAAAATGTTCAATTTTCAGGCTACTATCCAACATGTCCAGCTGCATCCAGTTGCTTTGCTAGGGCTCGACCCCGCCCGGCGCGGAAACGTTTAGACACTCTTCCACCTACTGTAAGGAAATAAATTATCAGTTGACGACAAATGTTCCCCCCCCCCCCCTATTTTTTTTCTATCCCAATTGCTGCATCCCAGGGTAATGAAAATTTCGCGGGAAGGGAAGAAGAAAAATAAGTAGAAAGAATTTCTAAAAAGAATAAATAAAACATCGGTCAGCTAAAACTATCTGTCTAAAGACTACCCGGTACAGAGTTCCTGTGGGAGAGATGCGGTGTAGATACGAGGGAAAGATAAGGTGGGTGAAATCAGGAGTAGCACAAGAGGAGATTGATGACGTATGTTGATGTGTCACTGCAGACATGTGTTTTTCAGTTTCGGGGGATTCGTCAACGAGGGAATTTTAAGGGAAGTCACTCTCTCTGAGGACGAAATGAATTGTGCTAACTGTGCCAGAAACTATTAGCAATGCCGAAGTGATGCTGTGGGATCTTAAGGATGTTATACTATAACTGGAATTCCAGTTATCGGTTTTGAAACAGATAACTGTTTTGGTTTTTTTTTTGTTATTGTTTTTTTTCTCCAAAAAAATAATTGATTTATTTTTAAAATGTATCCCTTATTTATTTTGTATTGATACTTTTAAAATAATTGTTAGGTAAATAAAACCTTTCCAACGAGTTACTATGAACAGATGTTCCTCTAATGTGTCCCACAGGTTCTCCCATCGCGTGGCTCACCGTACAGGCTACCAATGCTTTCAAAAATGGATGATTGCCTAATGAAAGAGAAATGGCCCCCCACGTTAGACACTTATAAACCCTTCTTATAAATCCTTTTGGATCAGTTAATAGCAGAGAAACACCAAGACAGGGCTCCCTTTAATAAAAGGCCTTGTCAACGACTTTTAGAAGAACATTCACGATTGCATGGTCAATGATAGGGAATCATTTTATTGTTCTTTTTTAAACGCATCAGATTCAGAATAATGTTAATTTTAAATCAAGAATCTATTATAACTCAATCATCATTATTACCACTATTTAATCATTACTTTTACTACTTCTTAATCATGATTCATGACTTTACCACTCCATCATCACTATTACCACTACTTTGGCACGACTTAATCATCACTATTACCACTACATTGGCACGACTTAATCATCACTATTACCACTACTTTGGCACGACTTAATCATCACTATTACCACTACTTTGGCACGACTTAATCATCACTATTACCACTACTTTGGCACGACTTAATCATCACTATTACCACTACTTTGGCACGACTTAATCATCACTATTATCACTACATTGGCACGACTTAATCATCACTACAGAGCAGGTAATGGACTAGGAAACATTCACCAGCCCGTACTACTAGACGCTGTTCGTAGACTCTGGGTGTAAGTTCAACATGTTTTTTTGTTTTTTTTTAATTTAAACGTCCATTCGGTTTTATTTTTGATGTCTGATGTTTTGTCCAAAAAGTCAGTTGAATGTTAATGGAACTTTCTTGTTATGGAAGTATACAAAATTAAAGCTTTCTTTCTTTATGATCATGGGCGTCTACACAGTGGGGGGGGGGGTAGGAAGCAACTCCTTCCAATCTGAGTTTGGGGGGAGGGGGGCCTCGTTCTAGAAAGCACCAACAAGAATTACTTTGTGCTATGATGGGAATCCTCCGGTTTGCGGTTGATACATTTTCCCCATCCAGCCGCCGAACCAACGTTTGAATGTTTACAATTAAAACTAAAATATTAAAAAAAATATAGGCCAAATAAAATTCCTATTTTGAACAATCACTGGATTTGATCATTTGATACTGGATTTGATCATTTGATACTGGATTTGATCATTTGATCATTTGATACTGGATTTGATCATTTGATACTGGATTTGATCATTTGATACTGGATTTGATCATTTGATACTGGATTTGATCATTTGATACTGGATTTGATCATTTGATCATTTGATACTGGATTTGATAATTTGATACTGGATTTGATCATTTGATACTGGATTTGATCATTTGATCATTTGATCATCTCAAGAATGTCAAGCTGGATTTGATCATTTGATCATTTGATCATCTCAAGAATGTCAAGCTGGATTTGATCATTTGATCATCTCAAGAATGTCAAGCTGGATTTGATCATTTGATCATCTCAAGAATGTCAAGCTGGATTTGATCATTTGATCATCTCAAGAATGTCAAGCTGGATTTGATCATTTGATCATCTCAAGAATGTCAAGCTGGATTTGATCATTTGATCATCTCAAGAATGTCAAGCTGGATTTGATCATTTGATCATCTCAAGAATGTCAAGCTGGATTTGATCATTTGATCATCTCAAGAATGTCAAGCTGGATTTGATCATTTGATCATCTCAAGAATGTCAAGCTGGATTTGATCATTTGATCATCTCAAGAATGTCAAGCTGGATTTGATCATTTGATCATCTCAAGAATGTCAAGAGTTTTTGGGCTTTAGCGAAATTGTAGATTCCGGCGAGACCTTGATGAGTTCAAATTGTGGCTAAGTCGACTGAAGGCGAAAAAACAATATCTGAAGTATAGAGAGTATTGCAAAGGATGGACCAGTTTCGATCTCAGATCACGTTGTATCTCTTCTATGACGAGGTGGATGTTAAAAAAGCGCACGCACGCAACTGCTGCCACCTATTCAACGTGTGAGTCAGATGACGTAAACATTGGGGGGGGGGGGGGAGAAGGAGGAGTGAGAGAGGAAGGGGCAGGGAGACACACGGAAATAATGAGGAAGGTGAAACATGTAACCGCCCCTCCCCCCCTTCCTTGATAAAGTTGGTAATTTAAAACTCCTTTGATGTAAACTTGTACTGACCAATATGACGTCAGGTATCAGGAGAATGTTCAAGGCTACTTGACCTAGTCACCCTATTCAAAAGGGACTTGTATGGCTACTTATCGCATCATAATCGGTTGGGGGGGGGGCGCAGCAAAATTTAAAACGCCATCTAGGAAGATATCGTAAACGTATCCCGTTTGTGCTGCCATCGTACCAGATCGAAATTTCGGTTGCGCTCTCAAAAATATAATTTCAAGTGGTCATCTGATGCTGATCATGCAAACGCCGGCATCGCACTTCAAGACGAAACCGTAATATGCCTTAATTCAATCCCAGCTAGGCTAGAGGAGGAGGGTGACGAGTCATACAGAGGCTCTAAGTCTATCGTTAAATGCCTTAATTTAACCCAAGCTAGGCTGGAGGAGAAGGGTGGGTGAGTCATACAAAAGGCTCTAACTGAGGACAAGGACGTCAGGGAGCGTGTAGGTTAAACGCAACAGTAGAGTAAACAAAACCCATGATGGATGGGATCGGTTTGTTGACTGCTGTTTGCTCATCTTCAAATTCTGTAGCAAATAACAAGAGTTTCATCTCAGCTTCTATATAAAGTTGGGTTTTTCCCCCCTCATTCTATTTTCAAGATTGTATAGAGATAGTTAAGAGGCAGATATACTACCTTTTCTTCAATATCACCCATGCCAAATGGTGGCATCCTCTTCAATATCACCCATGCAAAGTGGTGGCATCCTCTTCAATATCACCCATGCAAAGTGGTGGCATCCTCTTCAATATCACCCATGCGAAGTGGTGGCATCCTCTTCAATATCACCCATGCCAAGTGGTGGCGTCCTAACGGTTAAATCCTAACGGTTCACACCGGTTCGCATGAACCGGTTCTTAAAATTACAAAAGCTTAGAGAACCTGTTGTTTGAATTATCCGAAAAATGAACAGAAATAATCAGAATATGTTCCTAAAGTTGCTTGTCTTTATAGAATTGGTTCCATGATATTTTGGATGCCAAGACTACACTTACCCTAACCCCCCAAAAAGGATATATCATAAATGCAACTACACCTATAATGGTATATATTGAAATCACACAACATTATTTTAAAATGGCATTTTCAGCAATTACCCTCTCCCCCAAATTGTCCTCTGCTTGTTCCACTAAATAGCGCCATGGCTGATCTCTTGGAAATTTCTTCCTTTTTAAAAAAAAATTAAACGAAAAATGAAAGATGTCCTTCACCAGTCAACACGTGTAACATCTCTCTTAGTTTTTAATGACAACAAAGAGCGCTTTTCTAATATCACACGTACCGGCTATTCAAGTTACCATGGCAACAGAGAGTACTTACCAGCAAAAAGTAGTACCAACACCATCAGCCGGGCGCCGTGGCGCCAATTATCCGTTAATCCACTCATGTTTTAGTCATTACGCTAATCCAAATCTCAACGGTGCCCAGTTCTTATCTTGGAAATCAAACAATTAGTTCCCCTTTTTTTTTCTTCACACGACTCCACTCATAAACGGTCTAATCCTTTCACAAAAATAAAACGACCACACACATTGAACTACGTCACTGGGCACAAAGTTCACAACTCAATCGACAATTCTTAAATAATGAATTAAATAACAACGCAGTAAATAAGAGAACTACGAGACGGTTTCATTTTCATATGATAACTCTTAAAGTGTTCGAGTTATCTGCTCTTGCTACTAAGTCATCAACGTCCGTGACACTGGAAGCTAGTTCCTTCCTCATCAGAGTGGGTCCCATGTAACATAAGAGTGGGTCCCATGTAATATAAGAGTGGGACCCATGTAACATCAGAGTGGGTCCCATGTAACATCAGAGTGGGTCCCATGTAACATAAGAGTGGGTCCCATGTAACATAAGAGTGGGACCCATGTAACATCAGAGTGGGTCCCATGTAACATCAGAGTGGGTCCCATGTAACATAAGAGTGGGTCCCATGTAACATAAGTGTGGGTTCCATATAACATAAGAGTGGTCCCATTTAACATCAGAGTGGGTCCCATGTAACATCAGAGTGGGTCCCATGTAACATAAGAGTGGGTCCCTTGTAACATAAGTGTGGGTTCCATATAACATAAGAGTGGGTCCCATTTAACATAAGAGTGGGTCCCATGTAACATGAGAGTGGGTCCCATATAACATTCAAATGAGTATCAAATCAAATCATCATTTCTTTTGTTTTCACTCCTTAAATGCCAAAACTTTTATGAAAAGGTTAAACAATGTCAACAGCGGTACCGAGGTTCACAATACAGTTTTGGGGGTCACACAGCAACTACTCCAATTAGTGCAATAGGGTACTAATACAATTAACCACGCACAGAAATTACTCCGCCTTAAGCACGAGTGGTAATTCTGTGTATGTGCTTAGGACAACGCTGAGATTTACGGTCAACTTTATTCTTTCTCGTCCTATCCACAAAAGAACTTGGGTTGTCAAGATGTTAACAAACCCCCTCTTTTTTTTAGAACACAGACTATTTAAAGACCTGGCAAATGGGGTCAATCAGGACGGCTTTTGACAGCGATGACGTGTTCCTACTGATAAAGCTGAACATTGAATTTGATGAATTTAAAATAATTAAAAAAAAATCAGCAGCAATTAAACGGCAGATGAATCTAAGAGATGTGCTGACGCACATTTTGTGTTGACGCACATTTTGTGTTGACGCACATTTTGTGTTGACGCACATTGACATTTAGAAGTAATCCCGTACCTAAAACTTCATCACACACAACAACCTAGTTGCAGAAAATGAGAGAACTATATACACATATAGGATCACTACAATTATGTCGAGCATGTAGAGCTATTACGGCTAGCACGGAACTATGTTCAACGCTTCCACACTTAGACAACAAAAATAAATTCAATTTTTTAAAAAGTTCAACTCCTTTAGTTAAATACACAGCCAATTAATTAGGTAATAAACTACTACAGACACTGCAAGTACTGCTAGGTAATAAACTACAGACTGCTAGTACTTCTATGTAATAAACTACAGACACTGCTAGCAGACACTGCTAGTACTGCTAGGTAATAAACTACAGACACTGCTAGTACTGCTAGGTAATAAACGAGACACTGCTAGTACTGCTAGGTAATAAACTACAGACACTGCTAGTACTGCTAGGTAATAAACTAGACACTGCTAGTACTGCTAGGTAATACACTACAGACACTGCTAGCACTGCTAGGTAATAAACTACAGACACTGCTAGTAGTGCTAGGTAATAAACTACAGACACTGCTAGTAGTGCTAGGCAATAAACTACAGACACTGCTAGTACTGCTAGGTAATAAACTACAGACACTGCTAGTAGTGCTAGGTAATAAACTACAGACACTGCTAGTACTGCTAGGTAATAAACTACAGACACTGCTAGTACTGCTAGGTAATAAACTACAGACACTGCTAGTACTGCTAGGTAATAAACTACAGACACTGCTAGTACTGCTAGGTAATAAACTAGACACTGCTTGTACTGCTTGGTAATATTCCAAACCCAACACTTAACTCAGTGGGGCTGGATCCAAAGGTAAGGGAACTGTGTGTGCGTGTCCTAGAAACAGGGGTGAGCACTCTACTGACTCACCTTCCTCATTCCAGTGGTGTTGGGGGAGGGAGGGGTGTGGCGGGAGGGGGTGGGGAATTTTTTGTTGCTGCTTTTTTTTATAAAATATTTTTTTTTTTTTTGAGTTAGCAGCTTTCACGGGTGGATTATCAGCCCTTGTTTCTGTAGAACGGACCCAATACGATTACCGTTAATTTCATTTATCGCCGATTTGACGGCACTATATTTAGTCTATATTTATCACAGCCACTGCTAAAAGAATTCCAATCGGGAAACAAAGTTCAACGTAAGATAAGATACGATTCTTTAATGATCCAAATAGATGTTTTATTTTATTGCGTTCTACATTAATTCTAATCAATATCAGCTTGCGCATATATAGTCTTCCAAAGACAACATATTATTCCAAAGACAAACATTTTTAAATTAGAACAATTAAACACAAGTCCTCTAAACACAAGACGTCCAAAGTATTATTCAAGCCCAACAGAATTAGCCTTCCAGAATTAGCCTTCGTGTTGTGCCATGGAACAAGTGCTTCTTTACATTTAGTTGTTTTACCAGCTATCTTAACTACATTTTCCCAACGCGTTTTTACTTAAGTACATATTTATGGATGTTTTATTCTTTTAATAGCCGATTTCCGATTACAGAATAAATAGCTTGGCTAGTGGCAAGTGTTCCAATGCCAAAAGAAACCTTTGATCAATGTAAAATCACCTGTCCGTCCCCATGACAGTGTTGACCTCGAACACTTGAAATCATTTCATGCAGTCTAACAACTAGATTAACAAATCAATGATAAACCAAACTGTGTTTTTTAAAAAACGAATTGAAAAGATTGAAGGGCAGAATTCAACAGATGAGTCAATGAGTTCAGGAAATGTTTGCATTAAAAGTTGAATACAACAAATGCATTGAGAGATGTGGCCCATTCAACAAATGCATTGAGAGATGTGGCCCATTCAACAAATGCATTAAGAGATGTGGCCCATTCAACAAATGCATTTAGAGGTGTGGCCCATTCAACAAATGCATTGAGAGATGTGGCGCATTCAACAAATGCATTGAGAGATGTGGCCCATTCAACAAATGCATTGAGAGATGTGGCCCATTCAACAAATGCATTGAGAGATGTGGCCCATTCAACAAATGCATTTAGAGATGTGGCCCATTCAACAAATGCATTTAGAGATGTGGCCCATTTAACAAATGCATTGAGAGATGTGGCCTATTCAACAAATGAATACGGGAAAAGGGATTTCCATGTTCTATCGTATATTAGCACATCTGAGTTGAGTCTCACGGACTGAGCACCTCTCATACATTTGTAAAAATGTGTATCACTATCACTCAAGGACATCAAGTAATATGTGCGAAAGAGTGACCATACCACGGCCAGCAGACAACACAAGTGGTGCTCTCACACTGCACGGCCAATCAAATTTGACCTACATCAGACCAAAGAGGAACATGTGCTCCGACCAAACTCAGCGGTCTAAATATAGCATCGAGCTGCGGAACGTGCGCAGAATTTTAAAGTGCGTCAACATCAATTGAGCAGAGGGGTAAAGTGGGTTTTTTATCGGTGGGCAAGTCTTAACCTATAAGTTTCTTGAATTCTGTTAAGTTGCTGAGTGGTCAAGGGTGGTGAGCGGCATGGATGTTGAGTTCTCATTGTAATCTTCTTTTTAAGGAAGTCTAATGTTTGGATTCAATAGTGAAACATAGTTTTGGTTGTTTTTCTGTTGACTAAAATGAGATTTTAAAAAAATGCTAAGTATGAAGACAGGTGAGAAGGAAAAACAAGGCAGGCAAAGGGGTCGCTGTAGAAAAAAAAAAACAGGTGGGGTGGATTGGCTGTAGGTAAAGGGGCAGGGGCGTAATGGAGAGAAATATACAGCGGTTCTCAAACTGTTGGAACTATTTTTATTGGACCAAAACTAGCATTGGCATATATGTGCGCTCAGGCTAAGTGTTCAATAAAATGACACTAGAATTCGTTTACCCTCCTCCCATCCATTTTCCGCATCCCATTTTCATGTTCGCGCCACCCAGACAACGAACCGACACCCAGACAACGAACCGACACCCAGACAACGAACCGACACCCAGACAACGAACCGACACCCAGACAACGAACCGACACCCAGACAACGAACCGACACCCAGACAACGAACCGACACCCAGACAACGAACCGACACCCAGACAACGAACCGACACCCAGACAACGAACCGACACCCAGACAACGAACCGACACCCAGACAACGAACCGACACCCAGACAACGAACCGACACCCAGACAACGAACCGACACCCAGACAACGAACCGACACCCAGACAACGAACCGACACCCAGACAACGAACCGACACCCAGACAACGAACCGACACCCAGACAACGAACCGACACCCAGACAACGAACCGACACCCAGACAACGAACCGACACCCAGACAACGAACCGACACCCAGACAACGAACCGACACCCAGACAACGAACCGACACCCAGACAACGAACCGACACCCAGACAACGAACCGACACCCAGACAACGAACCGACACCCAGACAACGAACCGACACCCAGACAACGAACCGACACCCAGACAACGAACCGACACCCAGACAACGAACCGACACCCAGACAACGAACCGACACCCAGACAACGAACCGACACCCAGACAACGAACCGACACCCAGACAACGAACCGACACCCAGACAACGAACCNGGGGAGAAAAAAAAAGGGGGGTGGGGGGGGGGGGTAGATAACGCGTGTGTGAGCTTCTATTTGTAACCAAACATTTCCTCAGAGTTGTCGCTATTTTTGAACATCGGCAAAGGAAGGTGGGTAGCGGAATCTTCGGATATGGTTTGGGGAGAGATGAGGGGAGAATGGGATGGGAGCGGAAAACTGGGATAAAAGTGAGAGTGGATTGAAGGAATAGTGCTCAAGAGAAGTACAATAAGGTTAAGATGGGATAATAAACTGATTATTAAAAATACCGCTAATAAAGATTTGCACGAAACATGAGGACACACAAAAAGTGTTGGCAAACCAACAAGAGACCGGATGGGGGATTGTAATCATACTTGATGTGATATCTAAAATTTGCTTTAGCGGTGGGAACACAGCGGGCCACCACTGAAGTCAAGTCACCACTGAAGTCAGGCCACAGAATAGCAAGTACTAGTAGTTGTTCTAGTGTGCCAGGGCTGGTAGCAGCAGTATACATAAGTTTTAACTTGAAGTCTAATCAGGGCCGGACTTAGATACTTAGGATTTTTTAGGCCCTAGGCAGAATGTGAGGCCCTAAGCTGTATAGCTTATTTAGCCTATCGGTTTAGTCGGGACTGAGTCTACTCTAACCGTCGAAATGAGGAGAATGACTTCCTGTCGTGGTAGAGCAACTTGCAGTCTGTGCATATTCAGCTTCCTGTCTATGAACAATGATTCTGTGCCGTGTTTTTGCCATTATTTCAAGTTAAGCAGTAACCATTTGTGTCTATTGACAGGAAACTGAAGCAGTAACCGGTTGTGTCTATTGACAGGAAACTGAAGCAGTAACCGGTTGTGTCTATTGACAGGAAACTGAAGCAGTAACCGGTTGTGTCTATTGACAGGAAACTGAAGCAATAACCGGTTGTGTCTGTTGACAGGAAACTGAAGCAGTAACCATTTGTGTCTATTGACAGGAAACTGAAGCAGTAACCGGTTGTGTCTATTGACAGGAAACTGAAGCAGTAACCGGTTGTGTCTATTGACAGGAAACTGAAGCAGTAACCACTTGTGTCTATTGACAGGAAACTGAAGCAGTAACCGGTTGTGTCTATTGACAGGAAACTGAAGCAGTAACCGGTTGTGTCTATTGACAGGAAACTGAAGCAGTAACCATTTGTGTCTATTGACAGGAAACTGAAGCAGTAACCGGTTGTGCCTATTTTCAGGAAACTGAAGCAGTAACCGGTTGTGTCTATTGACAGGAAAGTTTGACCTACTTGAAAACTTATTAAAGATTCGAATTTCATTTTATAGATATGTAACGGTGGATATGTAACAGTGGATATGGAAAAAGGGAACTAAAATCACATAATTTATGACGACAGGTGCAGTTAAGTTGTGTGAGAAATGCAGGCAATGAATCTTTCAAGCGCATACTGGGAACCACTATGGCAATATTTAGAAACTCTATTAGTAGCAAGGCCAGCGTCATTTGGTTAACATGTGGTCCATTTCACAGTTTTTCCATATTTTAACAATGATTTTCTCGTGCACAAAGATTTCCTCTCAGCGTCACTACATGCACTGCTTGGGCAATCATTTGACGCCACTTCCAAGTTGATCTGAGTCCAAGGGAAAGCTAAGACAGTTGTATCCATTGGGTCTAAGTGCGATGATGTCATCACATACGAGGCTCTGGAGCGCAGTATGAATTCCGTAAAAAAAATAACAACCTGCCACCAGGTGTTCATGTGCCCCCCAGGGGCGCGAGACCTGATATGTGCCGATGCAAGGGATTTTAGCAGTGGACTGTCGGTTAGTTCATCCGGCTATGTGGATGAAGACTATGTCCTGTTTTCAAAGGCGAAATAAGGTAGAACCACCAGTGATCACGTGAATTTTTTGGTTTTTGCAAACTTATAATATAAATATATGGACTAACTGTTAAGACGCTATAATTTGTACCACAAAGATAGAGCACCTTAGGACCCCCCCCCCTCCTAACACCATGACTAACTTTAGTTCCGCCACCACAGGTGGTGTATGACCTTGACGTTTCAAAGCACATGTGCCTCCACAGAAATTGTATCGCCTGTATGCCGACAACTTCCACCTGCACATCACACAGCTACAAACGTCTAGTGTATTTATAGTTGAAGTAGCTAAGTAACTTATAAATGCCTGACACTTTCTCCATGTCATAATCTTGGCCCAAAAAACCTAACACGTGTGCATCTAAGCGCACCAATCTCTCCCAACGAGCGTTTAATGGATTATGAAAATTGTTCGTTGGCAGGATTTTACATAGTCGCCCATTGTTATTGGTTTTAAAAATTACAAAAACAACTTAGACTTTTTTTGACACAAATTATTTTTAGGATTTCCTCCTAGCAATTATAAGCAAGGGTTGCTGACCTCGGTGCCCCTGTCTGCCAATGCTCCTATATATTATCTGATTGCCAATTCTATGTTTGCGCCCCTGAGTATAGAAGATACAAAGACACTAGTATCCACTCATCTGATCTTGATACATAGGGCCTATATTGAAAGCAAAGCATATTATTATAGATGCTGCATTTAGCCCCTGATAATTTAATGACATCTTAGTGCATATGGCAATAGGCAAATTAATAAATGTCTAGTATCAATTGTTGCGATATAATAACTAGAAGATATGACCTGGTGTTACTCGGCTAAAAATGAAAGCCATATTGCACTACTTACTACCTCCTATTGCAAAGTCTCAAATTTATACTAATTTTTACATATTTAACTGTATCACATTTTGAGATATTGTATCGTACAATGAAAACAAAATTACAACAATTTAGTTATTTCACACAGGTGCAAACAAAGCGCTAATTTTCACCCCTGGCATACAGACGCGATACCTCTAAAGTCTAAAGTTTGAGTATTTATCATTGCATAATATAACGTAAGATACAGTACACAAATATATACAGGGCAATGATAATGAATAGCAGCGCTAACTTAACAAATGCTTACTTTTACTAATCATACACTGATTAGCATCAATCAATGCAATTCTCTATGTAGTAAAAAAATATGGTCTAATTCAGTGGCATGCAAAATAAAATTCCTTATAACTGCTTTAAGTGAGATTCTTAAAAAATATTGCAAGTGCTTTGAGTGCATATTTTTTTCTTTTGTTTCATGGAACTAGTCTCAATTTAACTATGATATTTATGTTCAGGACTTGGAAACAAAACAGAAGGGAAAATGTACGTACCCCATTCATACATACACACCAGATGTGGTATGAACAGATGACCTTTAGAACGGGTCTCAATTATGTTTGACCTTTAACCCTAGGGGTACAAATGGGCCTTTAATCTCAAAGCATGGGTGACTTTGTGCTACAAGAGTATGCATGATGTTTTACATGGAAAAAACTTTCATTCATAATGAAAAGAAAGCTAATGATACAGGAATATGCATGGCTTTCAGGGACTGCCTATTTTCACATCTTACCAGATCTATTATTGTTGGGCTTTTCTGAAAAATTAGCAAGAGAAAGAAATTAGTAAGCACTTTAAAAACTAAGCTGTTATGGGTTGCTTCCCTTAGTTTAAAAAAAAAAATAAAAAAAAATAATGATAAGTGGGAAAATTCGTTGTTTTGTTGCTTCCCTTTGGTGTCAGCTTTTCCCATCATTTTGCTCACTTATTGTCTTCCCCATAGTTTAAACACTGCAATTATAAAATGAATTAGTAGTTGTTTTTTTTTAATGTTTATGATTTGAGAAATGTAATCAAAGAAAGTATGAAAATAACACCAAGTTATTTCAGTTCTGTTGAAAATAAAAATAAAATAGCAAATTATTAGTAGTGGACAAAGTGTGTTTTTTTTTTTAAAAAGGGGGTGGGGGTGGGGTGATAAATTAAAAACAAACACACTCACAAAAACATAACTTAAATTTTTTTTTAATAAGTCTTGTTGAAATGATGCAATGTCCCTTGAAAAGGGATCCTTTTTGGCATACTGTGAGAAACAATGTTTTCATAGTAAACATTTATGCTAGAATTTGTAGTGAAGAAAATTGAAAATAACTTATGTTAAATTTAGGTTAAAACAAAGGGAAGTAATAAACAGATGAATGCTTGGTATAAAGCCCTGACAAGAAAATATCCTTTGTTGCAGATAGCCAATGATTCAGATTTTTCTCATAGTGTCCCTTCTGTGATAATGTGGAGATGGGGACGGGTAGCAGTAGGATTTTATTGTCTTTTACGGCAAACAAATTTAAAAATGAAACAATGCTGTTTATATTTACACAAATAAATGGTGTGACACTAAGTCTGTAAATATTGATGAAAGGGCAAATACAGTGAGTAAATATTCATTATAGGATGCCATCAGCTAGCAGCATTTGGCCTAGTTTTCCATCTATAAAGTTCTATGCAACTGATATATCATCATGTTTTCAAATAGTGGCAATCTAAAGCTGTGGTATATGAAGATATCGTCCCAGTAAGATCAACTATTTACATTGATGTGTTTAAATGAATAAAACATCATATTTTTGCAACGCTGTCTACATTTTCAAAAGAATTTAAACACTAATGAAAGACAGAGAAAAGTGAGAGGTCATCTCTGATGAGGCATCCAAACAATCTTGAAAATCTTATTTATCTTGAAAGAGTCACCTTAGAACAGAAGTCAGAATGTTGCAGAGATGAGAATAGGTGTTACACAGAGATCCGATTGGTAAACACAGGGACAAAGTAATCTAGTAATCTAAGGAAATGGAACACAGTAAATGCACAGTCCGTTAAAAACTACATTCATGGAATCCCATGCAGAGTTAGTCTACTCCTTGCTTTGAAAACTGGTCCATTAGGTAGGGCGTCTGAAGTGAACACAATGGAAACTGATCAACTACCAAGATGTCTTTGAAATAGCTGATTATAAAAGGGAATAACTGCTTCCCAAATCCCAAACAACCAATATAATTCCATTATTGCATTAAAAAAAAATAATTAAAAAGAAAGTTCTTTCCCTTGATCTGTCTCCATTGATGAACATATTTCCCTTTAATTCACTAATTTTTTCTGTCTAGCTTGATTTTATTCTTTTTATTTTTCAAATAAAACTATTTTTTTTTTGCTCTTGTGAATACTAACAGAAATCTTGTATCACATTTTGTAGTCTAACATGCAAAGTGCAATAAATCATTTGAAAGTAGATAGATGAATTTAATGTATGAGAAGTCTGAAATTTCTGTCACAAACTGACCCACAGACAAGAGGTATTTCCCATTTTACCTAGGTATAGAGAAGACAACCAATGTTTAGACAATCCCATCAGAGATATGTCCCAAGTTAACCAGAGTGTAGAGATGATAGCATGACACATAAAGCTTAAGCCATGCATTTTATTGAGCAAAAATACATACTTTTTTTTTTAAATCAAGAAAAGATAACCAAACAAAACAACAGTCATATTCGGTGAATGAAATTGGTTACACAACTGAAAGAGAATATTCTAGCTGTAATTGATGATAGCCATGCTAGTCACTCACCATTGTTATTATCTGAAAACATAGGTTTCATTTCAATTCCAACAATCACAAAACTACCCGAAATGCTGTTATTTTCTATTTTTTTTAGATGATAAAAGTAAAATATTTTGACAACTAATTTTTATGATAACTGTCTTTTAAATTAGAGATGATTTTACTTAAGATGAAAGCAGATTTTATGGCACGATGTTGATTTGAACTATTTTCAGCCAGGTTCCTTACTTCAAGGATTCTTGATAATTTTATGACAGTCTTCAAATTTAAAAAAAAATGTTTTTGGCATGTTTTTATTTTTACAATTAAAATTTACAAAGAAGAAGAATAATGCAATAAATGCAATTATCTTGGTATGAACAGCTGGGAAGGAAGAAACTAAAGCCAGAAGAACTTTAAGATCATGATGCACTGCCATCAGCTTTGATTTCCTACTCTGGCCAGTTTAGACTCTGGTACACTATACTTAAGTTACTGTGCACACAAAAAGAACTTAACTGAGAGACTAACTCTTTTTGTATAACAATATTTATATACAAGAGCTGATGCTTAAGAGAAAATATTGTTCTGCTAAGAAGAGAACGTCATGTGGGATTTTTCTAAAATACTTGGTGTAATACTCAATTTTCCAAAATAATAATTTCATTGCAAAAATTTTTTTCTAGTTTCAGATATTTTTACACATAATATATTATATGATGATTTCTTACACTGTTTAGTTCAGATGAAATACCTACTTGCAGCATTAACTTAGAAGCCATAAATGAATGGTCAAAATCTTAAATTGAAGACGGATAAATATTAAATATTTATTGCTAATATACACTTATTAAAAGAAATCCAAATTTTAAAAACATAATGAGTTACTGATTAAGTTAATTCACAAGGAAGTGACCATCACATACCAACAAATTATTAACCTCAGATTCCTACACCTCAGGAAAAGAAAATTAAATTATTTTATGAAACATCAAAACATCACTCACAAAGATTTTGAAAATAAACTACTTACTTTCTGTGATAATAATACTATCATCCGTCGGACGTGGAGTTGACGGTTGGTACAATGGAATCCTCAGGTATTTATCTTCAGGTAAATCATCCCTGTGAGCTGTCCAAAACTCAATGCTATCCACACCTGTGTTGGCATAGGTTTTTCCTCCCTACATTTACAGGAAAAAAAATCGCAGTTCCTTTCTTCAATCTTTGAGAATACTAACAAGTTTAATAATAACAATCAAGATGTGTTAGTTGGTCTATCGCTTTAATTTAATGAGTACCCACCTTTCAGTACAAGCAGTCACAGAAATTTTAAAGACTCTGGTATGTGAATTGTATGACATTAGATAAGGCATGTCATTTTTCAGTTGTTTTCTTTAAGTCTAGACTGAATGAGAGGCCTGACATTTTAAATTCACTGGTAGATCAAGGAGGAGGGAAGATATGGGGCATTAAGTCAATCACCAAATCATAACTACTTTGACAAATCCAAGATTCATAATGAATTCCTTATTCATAAATGAAGCCCAAATGATCAATACATTTACATGTATTGTGGGTCCTTAAGATATAGAAGATGAATAAGAAGTTCCAAAGATTGCATGACTCCATTGAAGGATTTTCATATATAATTGGCATTTCATTGTCTTGTTATAGGATCAACTTGAAATTATTTAATATGCAGCTTCCTTGAAAACTGTTTGACAATAATTATGAAGAATTTTTAAAAATATAACAATCGATTTTCTAATAAATTTCCCATTTCACTAAACTCCATACCTGCAGGGCTCGTCCAAAATAAGTCCTCCAATCAGCGGGCATTTGTGGTGTTTGTTCAATGGGATACCTTTCTTGATCCACGCGTATGCCATCAATATACATGGTTAATCCTTCTCGTGGGTGCCAGGTCAACTCGACCTGTAAACAACAGCAACAAAGAATAAGAATTATTCTCTGACTGTTTACAGCACACAATCTTTTAGCTGTTCATTCGCTTGACTCAAAAATGTAATTTTTTCTAAGTTTAAATACCAGGTATAATGAAGGTATGGGATTAGTATGTCAACCCCAAACACAATTCCTTTTTAATTGATTTGAAATTGTTAAAAATTATTAAAACTGGGGGTATTTTCAGAAAAATAAATTGTGATAGATATCAAATTATTTTGAAAACTTCTAATACTCAGCCATTGCGATCAATATTTTAATATTCAAATAATGAGATATAAATAGAAACTTTAATAATGAGCATAAAAAGTAAAGATATGTAAAGTAAAATAATCAGGAAGTTAATCGCAAAAAAAAAAAAAAAAAAAGGAGATTACTCTTTGCCATTGGCCAGGCCTGAAGTCCAGAGTGCTGACAGTCCACAGTTGTGTCCCTGTCTGGAACTGACCATAGAGTTTGTTGTCTTTATAGTACAGTTTTACGGGAAATGAGTCCAGGAACACCATGTTGTTCTGTAAGCTTGTAGGATTGAGACCAAGTCTGATGGTTGTTCCTTGGCTGCAAGTTTCCAAATTGCCTGTACAAATAAAAATATTAAAAAAAATTTGAGATCCATTTTATCCAACTTTGTATTTAGACTCAAAAGTTTTGAACCTACAGCCATACTTTCTAATGTTTACAAGTTATGAGGAACCGCTAACTGTAGGGTGGGATATAAAGATATTTTTAGACCGAATTTGACCCTGGGTTACAGTGCTATGAGTACTGTACACACAAAAGAAAATGATCTGTCAACTCATACAGAAATTTGTTACCCTATTCATCCTGCTGACCTCATAACAGACATTACACATATAGCTCATCATGCATTACACATATAGCTTAACAGACATTACCCATATAGCATTATAGACATTAACCATAGAGCTTAAAAGACATTACTCATATAGCTTAACAGACATTACCCTTATAGCTAGAGACCGACCGAAAGTGATTTTCTGATTTCGGCCGAAGCCGAAAATAAGCCGAAAGATTAAAATGACTTTCGGCCGAAACCGAAAAAATGCCGAAAGTTTAAAAATGACTTTCGGCTGAAACCGAAAAAAGGCCGAAAGTTAAAAATGAATTTCGACCGAAACCAAAGCCGAAACCGAAGCCGAAAATGAAATATTAAGATATTTTGAAATTCGTTCCCGCATACATTCTGCATACATCAAAAATGATGTGGGAAAGTATAAATATTTACATTCTTTTTATAAAAAAATGAGATAATCGTGAATATTAATAAATAAACTTCTAATATAGAGGTCTCAAACTCGCGCCCCGCAAATTCATTTGTGACCCGCAAGACGATATTTTGTGGCCCGCTACATGACAGAAAATTTTAGTGTTAATTCGCCGGCCCGTTTCCCCCATTCTCATATCTATAACGTGACTCTCCGCGACGGTTTCAGTCGAATCTCACCGACTAGTCTAATTCTGATTTTT